>MDKI01126911.1:0-37477 GCA_005239505.1 Nicotiana paniculata
AATATATCCCAACACATCCTAGAACCCGGTGTCACAAGTACATGAGCAATTTCTAAGAATTTAGACAATCATCACAAAGCCTGCCGAATTACAAAATGGACAAGGAAATTTAAAATGAAAACAAATACAGAACGAGGGAGACTCTGTCAGCTGCGGATCACCTCCGGATGATGCAGCTCGCCTAAGTCTCTGAATCCTCCACATTGCTATGAAAGTACATGTGCAATAAAATGCACAGCAAGTGTAACATGAGTACAAAGAATAACGTGTACTCAGTAAGTCGCGCGCCTAACCTCAGAGAGGTAGTGACGAGAGGTCGAATTAGACACTCACTAGGGGCTAGCAAACTAATTAACAGTATAAGATGAACACGATAAGCATGTAAAGGTAGTAAAGCAGCACATATATAAGGCACTGAAATCCAAGTAAATACTGGAAATAAACAAACAGTTACCACTTTTTCATTGTTTTCCAGAATATCTTAAATAAAAAATTTCCTCTTTGTTTTCCCTCAAATATCATAAATCCACAATTTCTTCTTTATTTTTCCCCAAATATCTTATCACTTCAAAAATCATGAAAAACATTTAACAATTTAGCATGCGCATATGGGATAAGGACAGTTGGCCTGAGCCACCATAATAATCATCTCTGTGCACTGCCGAGGGTCGAACGACCCGAACCATAATATTTCTTTCAATCTTGTCGTGGCGTACGGCCCGCTCCTATGAGAGTGGGGGAAATAACACTCCGCTCGTGGAATGTAAATTGCGAAGCGGTCACATGCAGTCATGCACAATAAATAGTCCACCCCGACTACGTCGGGAAAACAAATACTCAAGTAAATGACAAATTTCTCTTTTGAAAACCACAAAATAGTATTTAAACCCTTTTTAAAAATTCACTTGCCAAGTTTTCATAATGTTTAATAACATATCCTTATCAGGAAACACAATTGCCCCCGAAGGAAATCAATTCTCTTTTTAGATGCTTAAGAAAATAAACTCTAATATTCTTTAGTCATTCAATTACAATTTTAATTATATTAGCAGTCTTATATTACAGACAAGATCACAGGTACAACAGGTAAGGCATGCTAGTGGGTCCTAGAATACCCGGACATGGTATAATAGTAGCTATGCACGGACTCCCATCACCTCGTGCGTACATAGCCTCTGCAGATAGTCACACATACTTAATTAGTTCACCTAGGGGGATAATTCTCCCTCACAAGGTTAGAAAGAAGACTTACCTCGCTCCGAAATTTCATAACTGGCCTCCAAGCCCTTCCGATGACTCCAACAGACGCACAACGCCCCAAAACTATCGAAATAACGGCAAACCAATAAAAATATACACTAATATTTGCAACAATTCCAAATTATATAATGCCCCAACTCCGCTCAGTGAAATGACCAAAATGCCCTCGGGCCCACGTGCCCGGAATCCGAAATTTTTCGAAGATACATTCTACCCATAGCTTTACTTGTTCAAATATACAATTTACTCTAAATTCCATGCTCAAATTCGTGGCTAAAAATCCAAATTACCATTTTGTAGGTTCCTTTAAGATTTCTCAATTTCCTACAAATTTTCATGTCTAATTCATGCATATAATCTTGTATTTAACTTAATAAAGGGAGGAATTTACTTACCTAGACGTTGCATGAAGAAATCCTCTCTTGAAGCTCCTCCAAAATCGACCAAAGCAAGGAAGAAATGAAGAAATGGCCACAAATTTCGCCTATAAACTAATTGCCCAGGCCCCAATTACTCTCTGCGTTTGCATACCCATGAGCGCGTTCGCAGAGCTTCCTCGAGCCAACACTCCGCGATCGCGGTCCACTACCACATTCGTATAGGCCAAAGGGCCCCCACGCCCCCAGCTCCCTTTTCCTCTATGCGTTCTCATACCAGACCCTGCGATTGCATAGGACAACCCAGCAGCCTTCACAAATCCTTCTATGCGATTGCAAACAAGTACCCGCGATCGCACAGGCCAAATCCAAGCAGCCTCCAAATCCTTCTATGCGGTCACACCCACTCACGCGACCGCATAGAGTAAATACCTGCTGCACTCACACCAGAAAACCAACAACCTTCTCATGGCAAAAATCGACCCGTTGAGCATCCGAAACACGCCCGAGGCCCCCGAGACCTCAACCAAAACTACCAACCAGACCCAATACCTCATTAGAAATTAGTCGAGCCTCGAAATCACATCAAACAATGCCGAAATCACGAATCGCAACCCAATTCGAGATTAATGAACTTAGAACTTTCAAACTTCCACATTCGATGCCGAAACCTATCAAATTACGTCTGATTGACCTCAAATTTTGCACATAAGTCATATTCGACATTACGGACCTGCTCCAACTTCTGAAATTGAATTCCGACCCCGATATCAAATTTCCACTTCTGGTCGGAGTTCTCAAAAACCTTCAAATTTCTATCTTTAGCCAAATGACTCCAAAATGACCTACGAACATCCAAATTCTCTTCTGATCGCGCTCCCAACTCTAGAATCACCATACGAAGCTATTCCCAGACTCAGAATCCCAAACGAACATCAACACCACTGAAATGCGCTTCAGGCCAATCTTAGGAAATTTCTTCAAAAATGCTGACTTCCACAATATGCATCGAAACGCTCCCGGTTTGTCCAAAACCCGATCCGGACATAAGCTCAAGTCAAAAATCATCACACGAACCTGCAAGAACCTTCAAATCCTGATTCGGAGGTCGTTTACTCAAAATTCTAATCTTAGTTGATTCTTCCAACTTAAGGCTTCTAAAATGAGAATTTTTTTCCAAATCAACTTTAAACTTCCCGAAATTCAATTCCGACCACACTTACAAGTCATAATACCTGAAATGGAGCTGATCAAAACTTCAAACCACTGAACGACGCGCTAGAGCTCAAAAGACCGGTCGGGTCGTTACACTCAGCCCATTTCCATTCCTCCTTATCGAATGGGTCATCCCGAGTTGAAGGAGTTGAAGGAGAAATTATAGGAGTTGCTTGAAAAGGGATTCATCAGGACTAGTGTATCACCTTGGGGTGCTCCGGTGTTATTTGTGAAGAAAATGGATGGCTCGATGCGTATGTGCATTGACTACCGGCAGCTGAATAAGGTGACAGTGAAGAACAAGTACCCATTGCCTCACATTGATGATCTATTTGACCAGTTACAGGGTGCTAGGGTATTCTACAAGATTGATCTGTGTTCGGGTTATCATCAGTTGAAGATTCGGGAGTCGGATATCCCGAAGATTGCCTTTAGGACCAGATATGGCCACTATGATTCATTGTTATGTCATTTGGGCTGACCAATTCCCCAGCAGCCTTCATGCACCTGATGCACAACATATTTCGGCCTTATCTTGATACTTTCGTCATTTTGTTCATTGATGACATTCTGGTATATTCTTGGTCCCAGGAGGACCATGAGCAGCACTTGATGACCGTGCTTCAGACATTGAGGGAGAAGAAGTTGTATATCAATTTTTCTAAGTGTGAATTTTGGCTTGATTCTATGGCATTCCTAGGCCATGTGGTTTCTTCGGATGGGATCAAGGTAGATCCAAAGAAGGTGGAGGCGGTACAGAGTTGGCCCAGACCATCCTCAGCTACTGAGATCCGCAGTTTCCTTGGTTTGGATGGGTATTATCGCCGTTTTGTGGAGGGATTTTCATCCATTTCAGCGCCTATGACCAGACTGACCCAGAATGGTGCATCTTTTATATGGACTGAAGAGTGTGAGGAGATCTTTTAGAAGCTCAAGAAAACCCTGACTACAGCTCATGTGTTGGTATTGCCTACCGATTCCGGGTCCTATACAGTCTATTATAATGCTTCTAGGATTGGCCTGGGAGCGGTGTTGATGTAGGACGGTAGGGTGATTGCCTACGCGTCCAGGCAGTTGAAGGTACATGAGAAAAACTACCCTATTCATGATCTCGAGTTGGCAGCGATTGTTCACGCCCTGAAGATATGGCGTCATTATTTATATGGTGTTCCTTGTGAGATAATCACGGATCATCGGAGTTTGCAGCACATATTCAGGAAGAAGGATCTAAATTTGCGCCAGCGTAGGTGGTTGGAGTTGCTAAAGGACTATGACATCACTATATTATACCACCCGAGGAAGGCCAATGTGGTGGCCGACGCCTTGAGTCGCCGGGTGGAGAGTTTGGGGATTTTGGCATACCTTCATGCAGCTGAGAGGCCTCTAGCCTTATATGTTCAGTCCTTAGCCAGTCAGTTCGTGAGATTGAATCTTTCTGAGCCTTGCCGGGTATTAGCTTGTGTGGTTGCTCGATCTTCCCCCTATGACCGTATCAGAGAGCACCAGTATGATGATCCCCACCTTTTGGTTCTTCAGGATAGAGTCCGGCGGGGTGATGCTAGGGATGTGACCATAGGTGATGACCGGGTGATGAGGATGCAGGGCCGTATTTGTGTGCCCAATGTGGATGGGCTTCGGGAGTTGATTCTTGAGGAGGCCCATAGTTTGCGGTATTCCATCCATCCGGGTACCGTGAAGATGTACCAGGATCTGAGACAACACTATTGGTGGCGAAGGATGAAGAAGGATATAATGGAGTTCGTAGCCAAGTGTCTCAACTGTCAGCAAGTCAAATGTGAGCATCAGAGATCGGGATGGTTACTTC
Source organism: Nicotiana paniculata (assembly GCA_005239505.1). Lineage (NCBI taxonomy): Eukaryota > Viridiplantae > Streptophyta > Magnoliopsida > Solanales > Solanaceae > Nicotiana > Nicotiana paniculata. The sequence goes on from MDKI01126911.1 coordinate 4,678, forward strand.
AGTAGATTGAGCTTCCAGAGTTGAAGTGGGAGCGGATCATCATGGACTTTGTGGTTGGACTTCCTCGGACTTTGAGGAAGCATGATGCTATTAGGGTGATTGTGGATCAGCCGACCAAATTAGCCCATTTCATTCCAGTGCTGACTACATATTCATCTGAGAGGTTGGCCGAGATTTATATCAGAGAGATTGTTCGCCTCCACGGTATCCCAGTATCTATCATTTTAGACAGAGGTACACAGTTCACTTCACGGTTATGGAGAGCCGTCCAGCAAGAGTTAGGCACCAGGGTAGAGTTGAGTACAACGCAGTCTGAGCGCACGATTCAGATTCTCGAGGATATGCTCCGTGACTGTGTGATAGATTTTGGAGGGTCATGGGATCGATACTTTCCTCTTGCAGAGTTTGCTTATAACAACAGCTACCAGTCCAGTATTCAGATGGCGCCGTATGAGGCTTTGTATGGTAGGAGGTGCAAGTCTCCCGTGGGATGGTTTGAGCCGCGCGAGGCCCGATTATTGGGTACAGACTTGGTTCAGGATGCCCTGGACAAGGTGAAAGTGATTCAGGAGGGACTTCGCACAGCTCAGTCCAGGAAAAAAAGCTATGCGGATCGGAAGGTTCGTGACTTGGCATTTATGGCTGGTGATTGGGTTTTGCTTTGGGTATCTCCTATGAAGGGCGTCATGAGGGTCGGGAAGAAAGGCAAGATGAGTCCGAGATTTATTGGCCCTTTAAGGTGTTGCGACGTGTTGGGGAAGTTGCTTATGAGCTATCCCTGCCTCTCAGCCTAGAAGGGGTTCATCCGGTGTTCCACGTCTCCATGCTCCGGAAGTATCACGGTGACCCGACTCATGTTTTGGATTTCAGTTCAGTTCAGTCCAGTTGGACAAGGATCTGTCATACGTTGAGGAGCCAGTAGCTATATTGGATAGGCAGGTCAGGAAGCTCAGGTCAAAGGATATTGCGTCAGTAAAGGTTCAGTGGAGGGATCATCCAGTCGAGGGGGCGACTTGGGAGACCGAGCAGGATATGTGGAGTCAGTACCCTCATCTTTTCACAGCTTTAGGTATGTTTCTATGCTCGTTGAAGGACGAACAATTTTCTTAAGAGGGGGAGGATGTAACGACCCAGTCGGTTGTTTTGAGAGTTAGGACCCCAATCCCCTAATAACCGCTTCTCCCATGCCTATTTATGTTATTAGAACTTGTCGGAGCGTTAAGTGATGAAATCCGGAGTGATTTTGGACACATAGTCCATAAATGTGGAATTTAGCTTTAGAAATCGGGTCGTAGGCTAGAGATGTGTGAAGTTGGATCCAGAATGGAATTCCATCGACTCCGTTAGCTCCGTTATCTACGTTGGGTGATTTCGGGGTTAGGAACGTGTTCGGAATGTGTTTTCGAGGTCGGTTGTGGATTTAGGCTTGAATTGGTGAAAGTTAGAAATTCGGCATTTGGACAATAGGTGAAATTTTGATATCGGACTCGGAATGGAATTCCGAAAGCGACAGAAGGTCCGTAATGTCATTTATGATCTGTGTGCAAACTTTGAGGTCATTCGGATGAGTTTTGACGTGTTTCGGCATCGGATGTGAATTCTAGAAATTTCATAAGTTCTTAGGCTTGAATCTATGCATATTGATGATTTTGATGTTATAGGATGTGTTTTTAAGGCTCGACCAAGTTTGAACAAGGTATTAGGGTCATTTGGCAGGTTTGGTTGAGGTTCCGGGGGCCTCAGTGTTGTTTCGGATGCCCAACGGGTGAATTTGGGACTTTAAGAGCAGCTGAACCATTCTGGTTCTGGTGTCTCACACATGCAATGGTATTTTCGCAGGTGTGAAAGGGTGCACGCAAGTGCGTACGTATCTTAGGCTGGACCGAATCGCAGGCGCGGAAGAGTATCTGCAGGTGCGGAGCCGCACCTGCGACCCAGCCACCGCAGGTGCGACCCCAGGTCTTTGAATGAGTTTCTGCACCTGCGATTGTTCTTCCGCAGGTGCGGCACCGCAGGTGTGATCCCAGTGTCGCAGGTGCGAAACATCTGGGCTGGTTATACCAAAATCCGAGGGTTTGAAATTCATAACTCCAAAATCGATTGTGAGCTCGAGATTTGGAAATTTTCAGTGGGATTTGAAGAGGAGAATCATAGGTAACGTTTTCTAACCTTAATCCATTTGTATATCAATAATCTCTATCAATTTCCTCAATCTAATCAATGAAATTAGATGAAAAACCATGAAATTGGGATGAAACTTCCCCAAGTAGGAATCTGAGGATTTAGGGATATTTAGACGTCGGATTTGTTGATTCTTGTTCGAGGGGGTTCATGAGCGAATGGGTATTCGGGAAATATAAATTTTACCCAATTCTGAGACGTGGGCCCGGGGGACTTTTTGGGTGAATTTCCTAATTTCGCGTATTAGCTTAGAAATAATTAGCTATTTTGTTTTCTTGAAATGATATTTACACTATGCATCGAATTGACTAGATTTGGGCCACCCGGGGTTGGATACTCGTGGCAAGAGCGTGGTATTGAGTTGATTAGATTAGTCAAGGTAAGTGGCTTGCGTAATTCTGTGTTGGAGCCTTCACCTTAGGCATTTTAATACAGATTTTGTTACGTGGACGCCGTGTACGTGAGGTGACGAGTGCGTACACGGGTCATTGTTGCTAAAATTCTATTTTTACTTCCATGAAATCACTCATTTTCATTCCTATATTATTGTTTCCTGTCTTAAGTTTCCAGTTATCTTGGTAGAAATTTGATATCTTTTTTTCCGCCTCAGGCCTTCGATGGTTATACGGGTATCCAAAGGACTGTGAGTACTTAGCTTAAGAGTAAACATGCCTACCTGTCCTTACTTGATTTCCTCTTATTTTCTACTAGCTGCACCATGATTAGGTAGCTTTACTCTATTCTTGCCTGTTGTTTTTCCTGGACTGTTTAATTAAGCCATATCTGACATACTTCTGCTTTACATATTTAAATTGGGACTACGGACCGAGATCCGGAAGCTTTCCCCTGTACTGTATTTCATATTTAAATTGGGACTACGGATCGAGATCCGGGAGCTTTCCCCCTGTACTGAAATGCATATTTAAATTGGGACTACGGACGGAGATCTAGGAGCTTTCCCCCTGTACTGCATAGCATATTTAAATTGGGACTACAGACTGAGATCCGGGAGCTTTCCCCTTGTACTGCATTGCACATTTACTGTTGAGATGTATGCTGTGCTGAGCCGAGGGCTCTCTGTCTGTTATAAATTCTTCCAGTTTCTATTAATCCTGTTTATCATTGCTCATCTATGTTTCACTGTTTTAAATTTATATTGACTTGTTTTAAAAACTCAGTAGAGTCTCAACCTGACCTCGTCACTAATTGACTGGGGTTACTTATGGAGTACCGAATGTGGAGTACTCATGCCCTTTCCTGCGCATGTTTTCCCCATGTGCAGATCCAGGTACCAGCACCCAGTATCGTGGCTAGGAGTTGTTCTAGCAGCTGCCAGGAGACCACGAGGTAATTCTGCTGCGTCCGGAGAATCCCACGAGTCCCCTTCTACTCTAGTATAGGCATAGAGGACTTATGTATTTTCCACTATTTCATTGTATAGAGCTACATTTAGTACAGAGCTTGTGACTATCATGACATTCCGAGTTTTGGGAAGTAAAAGTGTACATGCTGAGCAGCTATGTTATATCTACTTGAATTCTTTTCTGTCTTTATTTTATTGATTCTATTATTTTCCGCAAATTTTAGGCTTACCTAGTCGTAGAGACTAGGTGCCGTCACGATACCTTTCGGAGGGCAAAACGGGTCGTGATAGATCCGTGATTGGTCTTCTTTCTTCAAGCGTTATGGACCAAAGTTCCCACCTCATAAGTATCCTAGCTATCTCGTTAGGTTGAGTCCTTTAGCGTTTTCTGACTCGACTCCTTATTTGTGTTAGGTCGTCGGGCCTCTAAGAAGGCGAAAATGCCTGCTCTCTCTTCTGCTCGGCCTACCGCCAATCTCATTCAAGACAGACCCTTCGTCTCCAGATGGTGGGCGACCCATGCTTCGACCTCGACCAACGACTTTGTTAAATACAATCCAAATTTCGGCCAATACATCACTCCTGATTCTTTCTTCGCTGAGTATTTTGGTAGGAAAGAGAGCCATCTTTAGGCACTTAATACAGATGACACACAACAGAAGCAAGAGGTTGGGCTTTTTGTATCATAATACCATTGTTAATTTATACATTATTAAATATCATCATTATAAGTGTATATATGCATTTTATACGTAATATATTCTATTATAATACTTCGTATATATACATATACATAGAAGTATATATATTCCATGTATAAATTTAATTATCCATTACTATATATATATATATATATAAACAGAAGAATGTATAATAAAATCTAATATGCTACTTATACTTAAACTAAGTTATTTCAAGTATATTTATATTAGCAAGACACAAAGTATTCTAGCGATTATGAGTAAAATACTACAATGTATTGAATATATTTCCTTTCATATAATTCAGATTTATCTTTTTGAATATTTAATGTAGTCTTTATTCTTGAGTCCCAACTTGGTTAATATCTTTTCACTAGTGAGATTTATATTTTATTTGCTTTTACTTGGTTTCTTTTACGTTGATATCGAATAGTTGTGCATCTACACTCTAGCCATCTTTCATGTTTTTTAATTCATTACCCATTAAACAGTAAAAATATCTAGAGAGTTTTACTAATTCCTATAAAAGAACATATATTATTGCATTCTACTTTTACTGGTGAATTTTACATGACACTTAAAAAAATACGAAAATTAACCGAACCGTATCGATACCGAAGTGAAACCGATATGATTGGGACGGATTTACAAAGTCTAATTTTGATTATACATAATAGAATAACTGAAAATTTGATATGGTACAAGTTTTATAAAATAATCGGCCGAACCGGACCGTTGACACCCCTAGCAGCAACACCAACGGTTGTATAAGCCGTCTGTAGTTTGTTAAAACTGGTTAAACTTTAAATAACATTTAAAAAGCTGAATATATTTTAAACAGAGGTTCTTAAAGCAGCTATTTAGTTGTAATTTATTCCTTAAATATAGCTTTAGCAATTTTGATTATATAAGCTTGTCAAAACTGAGAACTTTTGGATTCCACCAAATACTACTACTATATAAGCCGTTGGTGGAAAAAGCTCAAAAAGCCTCCCTTAATTAGCCCGTGCTTTTTTGAAGACTTCTCGCTACAATCCGATTATTATATACAAATACAACTTTTATCGAACATGAAATTTATGCATAGGCTGCTCAAGCACATACGGGGCTTAAAGCCAAAGTTTAATATAAGGCATAAATTTCTAAAAAAAAGTTATAAAATATGTTTTTATCTGAAGTCGATTTTCTCTAATAATTCTTGCCCAGTTGATAATATAGCCAACGTATTTAATCTTTCTTGAGATATTATTGATCTTGGATAAGATTTTACAAAGCAATAGAATTATAGAACTATTGGAAACTTAAAAGTATTGCTGAACACTTGAACTAGTGAAATCTTGAAGAAAGAAAGTGAATTATGAAATCTTGGAGAAAGAAGTGATAGAAAAAAATAAATATGATATGTCAAAAAAGAAATATTCTAAAACTACGACTAGATTCATTTTCTTACTATTATATTAATGAGTCATTATTATAGTAATTATTTTAAATATATTTATAACACTAATTTATTAAGTTTGAATTCAATTTTTGAAATCTGACAATTAAATGATAGTTATTATACATTATTATCATTTGTTAACGTATTGTTTTATCACATTGTCTTTATGGATTACTTTTGTAACAGAAAAGCTTTTAATGGCTTGCTTTGGTTGTTAACGTATTGTTCCATCAGATTGTGAAGTTTTTGGACTATATATTCTTTGTTGTTTTTCATCTTTTGATAGTAGTGAAAAAAACAAAGTTAAAACTTTTCTTTCTTTTTCTTTTGTGCTGGGTTCTCTTCTTAATCTTTATTGTTTCCGTTCCTAGTTACACTAGAAGAGCTTGTTGAATCCTGGGGAATACGCCTAATAATATTCTTTTCGGTGTGGGCGAAATATCCTTAAGGCCAGTGTCTTTGACATGCCTCAAGCTTGTCACGACCTAATACCAACCCGGTCGTGATAGCGCCTATCATGGAACTAGGCCAGCTGACACATTCCCAATAAATTCCGATATTTCATTTAAAAGCCAGATATTAATCTTTTCTTACTGAAATCCCGTAAAAGAAATAAATTCAAACTCCAAAAATGCGAAAAATACAAGCCCGACCTCGGGTGTCACTAAGTTATGAGCCATACTACAATGGTGCCAAAATACATCAAGACAACATTTGTCTGGGAAATAACTAACAAAATACACAAAGAAAGATAGGGAAGGATAAAGGCGGGTTTGTGATCGCCAAGTAGCTACCTCGCCCTCTCCAAAGATGAACCGCAACAAACGATCAACTGGCGCTAACGTGACCTGGAATACCTGGATCTGCACACAAGGTGAAAGGGGTAACTTGAGTACATCAAATCAGTAAGTAACAAGCCCAAACTGTGGGCTGAGAGGTAATGATGGACTAAACCTCCACAATTATGGCAGAATCAATGTACATAAATTTATGCATGCTTTTAGTTAACTAGACAACTCAAAGTGATAAGGTAAGTACCGTTCCGAACGGTTTAACATATATATAACTCAGCGTATTCTACATGCCAATGCATCAACAATATGAAATTCACAATGTGCTCCCACTCTCAAATACTCGTCCACTCAGTACTGTATATGACTCGCATGGCCCAGGGAAGATCCATCCCAGAATATATACACATAAGACAGAAGTCACTCAGTACTGAGGAAGGCCGATCCATCCCTATGGAGAAGATCCATCTCTAAATAATGATACACCTCACAACTACTCGGTACTGTATATGGATCAACGGCCCAGGGAAGATCCATCCCTCAAATATCACTGCGCTCACTGGGGGTGTGTTACAGACTCCGAAGGGGCTCCTACAGCCCAAGCGCTAACATAAGCCAGATCCAAGATAATCAATATAACATGCTGCGGCGTGCAACCCGATCCCATATCTGTCACTCAATATCAGGCTCTCGGCCTTACTCAGTCATCACTCTCCAGTCTCGCTCACATGGGCTCACAATGCATGAACTAGCCTGAATCAAGTGCAAAATAACAATTACCGAGACTGAGACATGATATGAAATGCGATGACATGGCTGAGTAAATAATATCAATGAAACACATGAGATGACAGCAATAAACGACCAGTCGAGTCTCAACAACATCGGCGTGAAGCCTTAACATAACACCTAGCATGATTTCTAGCATGTTCGCATTAAGACAACCGCTCGGGTCTCAACAGTATCAACGTGAATCCTTAACATAGTATTTAGCATAATTTCTAGCATGTTCACATCAGTCACATTGACAGAAGCACAAATATGAACAAGAGAGAACCAATAAACGGTACCATGGGATGAACCATGTCACTAGTCTCATGGTGCACGCCCGCACGCCCGTCATTTGGCATGTGCGTCACCCAATTCTAATCACATAACACGTAGTTCGGTGTTTCGAACCCTCAGAACCAAGTTTGGAAGCGTTACTTACCTCAAACCAGACGAAAATCTACTCTGTGATGCCCTTGCCGCTCGACGCGGCCTCAAATCGCCCCGAATCTATCCAAAATCAATATCATATCATTAATACATGCTAAAGGAATGAAGCCCACATCAAAATTATCAAATTACCTCAAAAATCCCGAATTTGGCAAAACCCGACCCCCGGGCCCACGACTCAAAATCCGGTAAAAATTACAAAATTAAAATCCTTATTCACTCACGAGTCTATACATACCACATTCATCAAAATCCGATCACATATGACCCCTCAAATCCCCAAATCAAACCTTCAAATTTCCAAGCCCTAACCCCTCAATTTTTACCATTAAATCCCATAAATTTCATGTTTAATTAACTGAAAATCACCATAGAATCAAGTATTAGGCTTAAGTAACTTACCTCACTGATAATCCTTGAATCTATCCTAAAAAATCACCCCAAAAGCTCCAAACCTGTCTTCAAAAATGGTGGAAATAAGAAAAATTCGCGAAGGGACCTTTTTATACATCCTACCCAGCACTTTCGCACCTGCGGTCCAATTCACGCACCTGCGGTCCAAACGCCGCATTTGCGCAATTCACTTGAATCGCCCGATTCCGCATATGCGCCCCAGGCCTCGCACATGTGGACTCGCATATGCCGTCCAACTTCTTCTCCTGCGATCTTTCTCCTCTTCTGCGGTCCATATTTGCTTCTGTGGACCTCGCACCTGCGGTCCCCAATCCGCAGGTGCGTAATTAATAGAAGCAGCAGCTTCAGCTGCTCAAACAAATTTCCAAACTCTCCGATAACCATTCAAAATAGCACCGAGCCCCTTGGGCCTCAACCAAATATACCAATACTCACATATCATCCCACAAACTTAGTCGACCCTTTGGAACACCCAAAACAATATTAAAACACCGAATTAACCCCGAATTCAAGCCTAAGGATTTCTAAACTTCCCAAAATTCGCCAATGATGCCGAAACCAACCAAACCACGCCCGAATTACCTGAAATTTTGCACACACATCAAAAATGACACTAAGAACCTATTCCAACTTCCGGAATTCCATTCCGACCCCGATAGCTAATTTTTCACTGCCGACCAAAAATTGCCAAAAATCCAATTTTGCCAATTCAAGCCTAATTCTACCACGGACCTCCTAATAACATTTAGAACACACTCCTAAGTCCCACATCACCTAGTGAAGCTATCCGAAGCATAAAAACCCAACCCAACACAAAAGAGTTGAACCACACAAAATGAAGCAGAAATGGGGGAAACGAGGCTAAAACTCTCGGAATGACCGATCAGGTCGTTAGAAATCTAAAACTTTTATTCTCCATAATCATCCAAATTTTCCAACAATCTTAAGTGTTGATACATGTCACTGCATAGTTTTGAAGATTGACAAAAGGCTGACCAGTTGAACCAGGTCCATTAGAGCACACATCGTGAACTGACGAGCTGGCACATGAACCGTATATGCTTAGGAGATGTTTTGAATATGAAATATCAATGTACCAAAATATTGTCTCCTAATGCAAAAAGGTTGCAAACTGATCTGATTAATTGAAGTCGAATTCAACAAGGAAAGTAACAAAATAAAGGAAGTTGAGTTTGGTTCGAATTGGTTCACCTAGGTAGAGTTGAACTGGAATGGGAAGACAAGCTCAACGACTGACTCTATAAATACTTGATGTATTTCTGATGGAACTTAACATGCACAAAGATGAAGTGAATCAAAGTCTGAAAGCAAAATTCCCAGAGTTATTTTTGCTAGCAGAATCATTGTGTGATGCAAAGGCTACAGTTCAACTAGAAGAACCAGTTCCATCAGATTGATTATTGAGTCTAGTTGATTGTAGTAGGAGTTTTTAATATTGTATCTTTTCAGCTTTCATAGAAGCAATTGTAATAGGTACGCATTGTTCAAGTTAGAGTTAACTTGAAGCTTGTAGAAATTAGCTAGGGGCTAGTTACTACAAAGGGATTAGAGTATCCATAGGATTACAAAAGAGTTTATTTTGTAAGTCCGTTTGGCTCAGAGTTTTTAGTGAAAAGTTGAGCAAATCCTACCGAGGAGTAGGTCGTGGTTTTTTCACCTTTTGAGCCAGGTGTTTTCCACGTAAAAATATCTGTGTTTTTACTTTACTTCTTTTTATTCCGCAACAGTAGTAGTTGGAACACCAAGAAGAACCAGGTTAATCTACTGAGACAACACTCAAAAATTGGGTACCACACAAAGTAACATATCTTCTTGTGTGGTATTGAAGTCTAAAACATCAATTGGTATCGGAGCAGGTTATCCTTGAAAGGATAACACCTTGGAGAAGATCAAGATGATTGCACCACCTGAAAATTGGGAAGGTCAATCAACTGCAAGGCCACCACTCTTCAATGGCCAGTACTACTCATGGTGGAAAAATAGGATGAAGGATCACCTAATTGGAGAAGACTATGAACTCTAGGACATAGTCACTGATGGTCCTCTAGCTACCATGATGAAGACTGCTGAAGGTATAGATATACCAAAGACAAGAGTTGATTGCACTGCTGAGGATCTAAAGAAATGGGAGAAGAATGCAAAGGCCAAAAAGTGGCTAGTATGTGGACTAGGTCCAGACGAGTACAGCAGAATCCAAAGCTGCACCACTGCCAAAGAGATTTGGGACACCTTGCAAGTAGCCCATGAAGGAACACCTCAGGTAAAAAGGTCAAGAGGTACTCTACTGTACTCTCAGTATGAAAACTTCACTATGACTGGAGGATAATGAGATGGCCATGATCACCAAAGAATTTAGAAACTTTATCATGAGGAAGAAGGGCATCTCTAAAGGAGGAAACTACAACAAAGCAAAAACTCCAGAAAGGCCAACCAATGAGGGATGCTATAAATATGGTAAGACTGACCATCTCATCAAAAACTGTCCTTAGTGGGAAGTAGAATGGAAAAAGGAGAGATATGAAATAAGGAACAGGAAGGCGGAACAGGTCCAACCCAAGAAAACCACAACAAAGGCTATGGTTGCTGCTTGGGGGGAAAGTTCAGATGAGGAATCAGAAGATGGGGAGACTGAAGATCAGGCGCTCATGGCAATTGGAGAATCTGATGAGGAATCACATGAAGAACCAGAGGTAAGTATCTCCCATCTTAAAAACAAAGTAAAGTTCCTATCTAAGGAAAAACTCTCTGAGTTGCTACTTGATTTCATAGATGATTCTGAGGAAACAACCAAAGAGAAGGATCAACTATCTAAAGAATGTGCAATGCTAAAAGTAAAGTGCATGAACCTGGAAATCAGAGTCAGTGAATCTGAAAAGAAAAACACTGACTTGTTGAACCAGGTTCATCCACTTGAAACTGAGATTCTAGAACTAAAATCTGAAAACTTAAAGCTAAAGCTAGGATCCAGTAAAAAGGTTGTTGATTATTCTCATATCATGTTATAAGAAAATGTGGGAAAACTAATTGTATGCCAAGGACGAACAAATAAGAACTCTTAATGAAGAACTTGGCAAAGTCAAACATGAATTAGATCGAACCTGTAAATGGAATAAATCCTCTGACGCCTTGATATGGCTTCAAGAGAATCATAGTAGCAACAGGAGAGGGATTGGCTTTGGAAGTCAATTGCCCAAGTGGGATCCCAAAAAAAATTATCTCACTCTTCTTGAGAGTAAAATCTGCACTCATTGTGGTAAGACTGGGCACTACAAATATGAGTGTACTGCAAAAAAGCATGCCGGTCGAAAAAATGAGAGGTTTGTAAAAGGGAAGAACTGGCTATAAAATTGGGCCAAGAAAAATTTGATTCATCCATTCTCTCATAGAAAAGGACCCAAACTAGTTTGAGTTCTTAAGACTAACCTTTGATTCCTTTTGTAGGTTCAAGTGAGAGGAGGCAGCCAGATTTGGTACTTAGATAGTGGCTGCTCAAAGCATATGACTGGGAACATGGAACAGTTCCTTTCACTTTAAAGTCTCAAAAGAGGAAGTGTCTCCTTTGTAAACGGGAAGAAAGGTAAAATCATTGGGGTTGGTAAGGTAGGTAAGGATGATACACGATCTATTGAACATGTGTATCTAATTGATGGCTTGAAATACAGTCTGATCAGTGTATCAAGACTATGTGACAGAGGTAACATGGTTGCTTTTACTTCCACAAAATGTTTTGTGATTAACCTGCTTACTGACAAAATTGTTTTGCAGGGAAAAAGAATGAATAACATTTGTGTCGTAGATTTGTCCACATTGTCTGAAAATGAACTCACTTGTCTAAGTGTGTTAGAGAGTGATCCCCTCCTGTGGCACAAACGACTTGGTCATGCAGGTCTAACTCAGCTTAACAAACTAATATCTAAGGACTTAGTGGTAGGACTTCCTAACATTAAGTTCAAAGAAGACAAAGTTTGTGAGGCATGTGCCAGGGGGAAGCAGGTAAGGTCCTCTTTCAAAAGTAAGAAAATGGTCAGTACCACCAGGACGTTGGAACTGGTTCATATGGATCTATGCGGTCCTATGAGAACTTTAAGTAGAGGTGGTAAGAGATATGTGATAGTGCTAGTTGATGACTATTCAAGGTTCACTTGGACCTTATTCCTGGCATCTAAGGATGAAGCATTTGATATGTTCACCTCATTTGTCAAGAAAACTCAAAATCAATTGGGCCATCAACTAGCATCAATAAGATCTGACCATTGTAATGAATTTGAGAATGCTAAGTTTGTTGAGTTCTGTGATGAACATGGTGTTAATCATAAATTTTCTGCTCCTAGAACCCCACAACAAAATGGGGTTGTTGAAAGGAAAAATAGAACTCTTGAAAACATGGCAAGAACCATGCTTCTATCTAGCAAACTACCTCACAACTTCTAGGCTGAAGCAATAAACACTGCTTGTTACATAATCAATAGATGCATGACCAGACCTCTGGTAGAGAAAACTCCCTATGAATTACTTAAAGGGAGAAAACCCAGCATATCCCACTTTAGGGCTTTTGGATGTAAGTGTTTTGTGCATAATAATGGCAAAGATTTCCGAGGAAAATTTGACCCCAGAAGTGATGAGGGAGTATTCTTGGGATATTCATCACATAATAAAGCTTATGAAGTGTATAATAAAAGAACTATGTGTGTAGAAGAAAGTATACATGTTGTCTTTGATGAAACTAACATTCTTGGTGAGAGACAGGAACCTGAAGATGAGGAGCTTGGACTGGTAAGAAGCAGTGATCACACTGAGGCAAGCATGAAAGGTGGAATAGGTGATGGACCAGGATCAACTACCCTAAGCATCATGACAGGGGGAACTCAACATATGCAACCTGGCCTTGATCCTGCTCTACAACAACAAAACATTATGTAATCATCTAGGAATGAACAACTGGTACTTAAGCCACACAGATATCAGAGTTCTCACCCTCTTGAGAACATCATAACAGATTTGGTATCTGGAATCAAGACAAGATCATCCTTGAAAAATCTGGGTGCCTTTGATGCCTTTCTATCCATGATCAAACCAAAGAACATTGGGGAAGCCCTACAAGATGCTGATTGGGTAAATTCCATGCAAGAAGAGTTGAATCAGTTTGAAAGAAGTCAAGTATGGACTTGGCACCCAGGCCATTGGATAGATCTGTAATTGGCACCAAATGGGTCTTTAGGAACAAGCTCGATGAGGATGGAACTGTTACAAGGAATAAGGAAAGATTAGTTGTTCAAGGATATAGTCAAGAAGAAGGAATTAACTATGATGAGACCTTTGCCCCTGTGGCAAGACTGGAGGCAATCAGACTTCTTATAGCATTTGCTGCACACATGGAATTCACTCTTCATCATATGGATGTTAAGAGTGCCTTTCTAAATGGATATCTGAAGGAAGATGTATTTGTCAAGCAGCCTCCAGGATTTGAAAGAAAGGAATCACCCGACCACGTATATAAACCCGACAAGGCTCTATATGGTCTCAAACAGGAACCAAGAGCATGGTACGAAATATTATCAAAATTCCTGCTAGAACATGAGTATAAACGAGGCAAAATTGATAGTACCTTGTTCTTAAGGGGAAAAGGTAAGGATCTTCTGGTTGTTCAAATATATGTGGATGATATCATATTTGGAGCGATTTCTGAGAAATTGAGCAATGAATTTGCTATGCTAATGGGAAGTGAGTTTGATATGAGCATGATGGGTGAGAAAACTTTTTCTTAGGCTTGTAAATTAAGCAAAATCCAAATGGAACAATGATCCACCAACAAAAGTATGTGAAAGAATTGCTCAAGAAGTTTAAAATGAAAGACTCAAAAGAAATAGCCACTCCCATAACCACAACTACAAAATTGGATATGGATGAACCTGGTTCATCTATTGATCAGAAGCTATATAGAGGGATGATTGGGTCTCTATTGTATCTCACTGCCAGCAGACCTGATATTGTGTTCAGTGTGGGATTATGTGCTAGGTTTCAGGAAAATCCAAAGCAGTCCCACCTCACTGCAGTAAAGAGAATTTTGAGATATTTGAAAGGCACCACTGGTTTATGCCTTTGATATCCTAAAGGTAGTAATTGTGACCTTGTAGGATATGTTGATGCTGATTATGCAGGATTCCTGGTTGACATGAAAAGTAATTCAGGTATGGCTCACTTTTTGGGTTCATGCCTTGTGTCTTGGGCTACCAAGAAACAAAATTCAGTAGCCTTGTCTACTGCTGAGGCTGAATATGTGGCTGCAGCCTCATGCTGTGCCCAGTTGTTATGGATCAAACAACAACTCATGGACTTTGGTATTGATGTGGGATGCATTCCGATATTTTGTGATAACACTAGTGCTATTAGTGTGACAAACAATCCGGTTCATCACAAAAGGACTAAGCACATAGATGTTAGACACCATTTCCTAAGGGATAACTATGAAAAAGGAATGATCTCAATCGAATTTTGTGCTACTGATCATCAAATTGCTGATATATTCACTAAAGCACTTAGTAGGGAGCATTTTGAGAGAAGCATGTTGGAATAAGGGATGATTAAGATCACCTGATTGAAGAGAATTTTTTTTTTTATATAAATGAATTTTTGGCTAGAAAATTTTTAGGTACTTAATCAGATTAATAATTGCTCAGCATCATGTCTTTATTCCCATACTCTTGTGCCATGTATTAATATGATTCCCTGGATACTAATAATGTTTATCTATCTTTGTAAATTGAGGCAATCTAAAGATTTCAAACAGGATGAACCTGGTTCATCTATGATGATTCATCTGACTGATGAGGTACGTACTCTTCTCCATATAGTAATTCAATTATAGTCACACATGAGCAGGATTCTATCTATATTTGGTTCATTACTAATTATCTGTACTAATCCATAAACGAACCCGTTCCAAGGAGTCACATCAACACTCAATTAGCCTAGAAATAGGAGACTCTCAACCGTCAAATCAATGACACTCCTACAACTATTAGACTTCCACTTGAATTAATTTTTTATCCGTTGTAAAATTAATGGCCATATGTTATAAAAGATAATAATTACTCCTTTTTTCATAAAGCTTCCTTCAACCAAGGTTAACTCATAGTACACTATCCAAAACCTGCAAAACTCGTCCTTTCCTCTCAATAGAAAAAAAAATGTCTTCACCTTCACCAGCTTCCTCATCTAATTCCTCACCTAATTGTGATTACGATGGAGGAAATTCTGAATCTGTCTCCAATTCTCCATCTGTTTACAGCTCTGAATCACCAGAAATTCCATCATTCCCTGAAAATACACCCGTTCTTGAACCCACGGCAAACCCTAATCCTGCCCCCAAGAATCGTCGTGTTAAAGTTCTTGCCCGAAAATCTGTTGCTTCTGGGGATAGGGAAAAATTCTTGGAGGATCTTATTAAAGTAGACAAAAGTACTAAGTCAGATTCATCCAGTGAATCATTTAAATCAGTTAATGAGGAAGAAGCACCTAGTTCAACCAGTTCTGAAAAAGGTAATCATGAAGTCGACTCTGAATTTACTTCTGTTGATAAAAGATTCATGTTGGTAGGGTCTGTTATTGATGTCGAAATCTCTAGAAGGAAGAAGGATGGGAGAAAAGAAAGAATTCTTGAGAGAGAGGGAGAAGAAGATGTGAGGGGATCTAGGGAGGATGGTACCACGTTGGCTATTTGTGGTCCCATTCCTGAAACTATGGGAGAAGAAGTCACTGATTTAGGGGGAAGCATAGTAGAGGAAGCTGCAGCAGGTCTTGCAAGTCTGAAGAAAGCTATAAATGAACCTGGTTCATCGGGGGAAGAAACATTGGCGGAAAGGTTGAGAAAACTGGGGGAGTCTTATAACCCCAAGAGAAGAAGGAGTCAGAAACCCAAGAAGGCAACTCACCCAGTTCCTTCAAAGAAAAGGAAAATTTCTGAAGTTGCTGGTGTTTCTGCTCCAAAAGTTAGAGCTACTCGTAGCACTGTAAGAGAAGAAGAAGAAAAATTAGAAAAGGCTCTGAAGGAGAGCAAGAAGAAGAGAGCAGAAAAAGGAAAAGCAAAAGTTGAAGAGCCTGTTGAGGCTATTGAAATTGAAGAAACTGGGTTGGACCTGGTCCAACAGGAGGAGCAACCTGCTCCAGGTGTGGCTGAGACACCAAAACCCACAAAGGCTAAGGCTTCTTCAAAGAAGTCAGCTAGGATGTCTGTCACACCAACAAAATCTGTTAAGAAGACCAGGGCCAAGCCAAAGAAAGTGAAAGTTGTTTATGATGATGATGCAGGTTAGAGTGGAGAAGAGGAGAAGGAAATTGGAGTGGTGACTGACAGGGTTACCGTGTTTGGAAAAAGAACAATGCTAAAGGGCAAGCTGGTGAAAGATTTAGAGAAGCCTGGTATGCAGTATCTTATGGAAACTCTAGAGGTACAAGGCTGGAAGGACCTGGTCCTTCGCATGGAAGGCAGGCTGGCAAGACCAGAGTTGGTAGAGTTTTTGGGGAATGCAAGTGTCAAGTAAGGCAGGGTCACGTCTATGGTCAAAGGAATTGAGGTTTCCTTTGATGTCAAAGAACTGGGTGTTATTCTTAACATACCAGATGAGGGCTATGACGACTATACAAGGCAGAGACGGCCTTGTCTAGATGGGATGGCCTCAACAATTGACATCACCAGGTTCTTTAGTGATAGTGAGAAGGAGATTGAACCCAGGCCGATTTACAAGAGTGAGATGAAGCATGAGCACAAGCTACTCTTTGAGTTTGTCATTAAGTTCCTAATGCCTAGACAAGAAAGAAGTCATATGGAAAATTATATGGATCTTACATTGATGGAATGCTTGTACAGGGGAAAGCAAATTAATTGGCCAGCTTTTATCATCCAACTTCTTGACAGAATGGTGAACGGAACCAAGGAACATGAAATTCCTTATGACTTCATGCTGACAGCAGTGCTTGCACATTTTGGGGTTCCAGTAAAGAAGTTTGAGATTGCTACGGCCAAGGATTATTTTGGGAAGGAAACTTTGTTTACATGTGACTACAATGTCAATGTTCCTGTGGATGAACCTGGTTCATCTAGGAAGAAAACAGTCAACAACAAAGTTAGAACTTTGGTGCAAGAAAACGAGATTAAGGATATGGAGATCCTTCGCTTAAAGTCTCGTGTGATTGAGGTTGAAAAAGAGCGGGATGCTCTTAGAGCTGAATTAGCAAAGGAGAAAGAAAAAAATGAAGGTGTTCTTCGGCAGATGATGTCTCTCCTAAAATCCAAGTCCACGACCTTCACTGCACCTTCCCATCCTTAGTCTTTTTAGAGCTTCCTTAAACCATCTTAAGACCAATTATCAGTTCCAGTTCTTTTTATTCTTATTCGCTCATGGTTGGTTGTTTTTGTTTTTCTGTGTGTGGTTGATTATCGTTCCTTATCAATGGAGTTTTCTTTTAGTTATTGACTTGTCTCAATATCTGAGTTAGCTAACATTTATTGGTTTCTTGTGTTGAATAATCATGCTTTGCACCTGCAGTTGCCTCAATGGCCATGAGTACTAATTAAT
This sequence comes from Nicotiana paniculata, assembly GCA_005239505.1. Taxonomy (NCBI): domain Eukaryota; kingdom Viridiplantae; phylum Streptophyta; class Magnoliopsida; order Solanales; family Solanaceae; genus Nicotiana; species Nicotiana paniculata. The sequence goes on from MDKI01126911.1 coordinate 22,383, forward strand.
AAAACTGGTAAGTATATCATTTTTTTTCCGATGATGCCAAAAGGGGGAAGATAGTGTGCTGAACTTTTCAAAAATACAAAGATATTGTGCTGAACTTTTCAACAATATAAAGATGTGATATTTATAACCTAATGAACCTGGATTCTCTATGATTATTGCTCAAACCATACAAAGTTCTTTGATGTGTATACATGATTAAGCACAGAGTTTGTCATCATCAAAAAGGGGGAATTTGTTGATCCATGTCACTGCATAGTTTTGAAGATTGACAAAAGGCTGACCAGTTGAACCAGGTCCATCAGAGCACACATCGTGAACTGACGAGCTGGCACATGAACCGTATATGCTTAAGAGATGTTTTGAATATGAAATATCAATGTACCAAGATATTATCTCCTAATGCAAAAAGGTTGCAAACTGATCTGATTAATTGAAGTCGAATTCAACAAGGAAAGTAACAAAAGAAAGGAAGTTGAGTTTGGTTCAAATTGGTTCACCCAGGTAGAGTTGAACTGGAATTAGAAGACAAGCTCAACGACTGACTCTATAAATACTTGATGTATTTCTGCTGGAATTTAACACGCACAAAGCAGAAGTGAATCAAAGTCTGAAAGCAAAATTCCCAGAGTTATTTTTGCTAGCAGAATCATTGTGCGATGCAATGGCTACAGTTCAACTAGAAGAACCAGTTCCATCAGATTGATTATTGAGTCTAGTTGATTGTAGTAGGAGTTTTTAATATTGTATCTTTTCAGCTTTCATAGAAGCAATTGTAATAGGTACGCATTGTTCAAGTTAAAGTTAACTTGAAGCTTGTAAAAATTAGCTAGGGGTTAGTTACTACAAAGGGATTAGAGTTAATCCTTAGGATTACAAAATTTTTTTTTACAATAAGTCCGTTTGGCTCGGAGTTTTTAGTGAAGAGTTGAGCAAATCCTACTGAGGAGTAGGTCGTGGTTTTTTTACTTCTTGAGTCAGGTGTTTTACACGTAAAAATCTCTGTGTTTTTACTTTACTACTTTTTATTCTGCAATAGTAGTAGTTGGAACACCAAGACGAACCAGGTTCTTCTACTGAGACAACACTCGGAAATTGGGTACCACACAAAGTAACCTATCTTATTGTGTAGTATTGAAGTCTAAAACATCATTAAGGATAATTCCACGTTGTTATTATGGATAATAATGCTGCTAATGTTGCTATTGATGCTACTAGGCACATATGTGCTAACAAAAAAGGCTCTGTGTCTTATACCCAAGTTGAGGAAGGAGAATAGGTTGTATATCTTGGTGACTCAAGGACTACCCCAGTTCTTGAAAAAGGCAAAGTTCTTCTCAAACTCACTTCTGGAAAAACTTTGGTATTGAATGACGTGTTGCATGTTCATAGAATCTGAGCCAATTTGGTCTCTGTGGATTATTAGGAAAATTGGGGGTGAAGGTTTCTTTTGAATCTGATAAGGTCGTGTTGACCAAGAATAATAATTTTGTTGGCAATGGTTATTATAACCATGAATTATTTGTACTCAATGTTATGAATGAAAATGCTAGAACTTCTGCTTACTTGATTGATTTTTTTAATTATGGCATGCTAGATTAAGACATGTTAGTTTATCTTATATTAAGAAAATGCATTTTGAAGGTCTCATTTCAAATATTAATTATTCAAATATTGATAAGTGTGACGTTTGTGCTGAAGTTAAACAAACTAAGAAATCATGTGCTTCAGTATTTAGAGATTCTGAATTATTAAGTTTAATCCATACTGATTTAGGAGACTTGAAACAAACTATGACTATAGGAGGGAAAAAATGTTATGTGATTTTTATAGACGATTTTTCTAGATATACAAAAGTCTATTTTGTTGAGAAATAAAAATGAAGGTTTTGATAAGTTTTTAATTTATAAATCTGAAGTAGAAAATCAATTGGATAAGAAAATCAAAAGAGTTAGATCTGATAGAGGTGGTAAATTTATTTTGTTGAATGATTATTGTGAGAAAGAAGGCATAATTCACGAGACAACTCCACCATATTCTCCACAATCAATGGTGTAGCGGAAAAAAAATAGGACTTAAAAGAAATGATGAATAGCATGCTTGTTAGTTCTGGTGTCCCAGATAATCTTTCGGGTGATGCCATTTTATCTGCTTGTCATTTAAAAAATAGAATTTCTTATAAGAAAACGGGTAAAACTCCTTATGAGTTGTGGAAGGGCTATCCACCTAATTTGAAATATTTGAAAGTGTGGGGGTGTCTTGCTAAAGTTATGTTGCCTGATCTTAAGAAAAGAAAAATAGGATCTAAAACATCTGATTGTATGTTTATTGGGTATGCTAAAAGCAGTGCAACATATAGATTTTTAGTAGCCAAAAGTGATGTACTTGAAAACAATACAATGTTGAAACAAAAAATGCTGAATTTTTTTGAAAATATTTTTCCTTTAAAATATAAATATTTCTGATGTTCCTATTATTTCCAAGTGGTAATATGTCGCATGTTCCAATTATTCAAAATGATTTTGAAAATGAGGATTTAAGAAGAAGCAAAAGACCAAGAAAAGAAAAATCTTTTGGTAATGATTTTTATACATATCTTGTGAAAAATGATCCTTTAACATATTCTGAAGCTATTTCTTCATCTGAAGCCTCATTTTGGAAAGAATTAAGTTCAATTTTACAAAATAAAACTTGGATTTTAGTTGATTTACCTCCGAGAACTAAACCCATTGGTTGTAAATAAATTTTTAAGAAGAAACTCAATCCGGATGGTTCCATTGATAAACACAAAGCTAGACTTGTTGCAAAAGGTTTTACCCAAAAGCAAAATGTTGATTATTTTGATACTTATGCTCTTATAACTAGAATTTTCTCAATTCGTGTTTTACTTGCATTGGCTTCTATTTATAAACTTTTTATTCACCACATTGATGTTAAAACTGTATTTTTAAATGGTGATTTGGAAGAGGAAATTTACATGGAGCAACCCCAAGGGTTGTATAGTATCTGGCCAAGAAAACAAAGTATGTAAATTGCTAAAATCTTTGTATGATCTAAAGCAAGCACCTAAACAGTGGCATGAAAAAATTGATCAAGTATTAATTAATGATGATTTTTATCAATTGAAGTAGATAAATGTGTTTATACAAAATGTGTAGATGGTACATGTGTTATTATTTGCCTTTATGTGGATGACATGCTTATTTTTAGTTCTAGTCTTGATTTGGTATATAAACCAAATTTTTCTTGTCTTCTAATTTTGAGATGAAAGACATGGGAGAAGCTAATGTTATTTTAGGCATGAAAATTATAAGAGATGACAATAGTTTGATGTTGACTCAAGAACATTATGTTGAAAGAATTCTTAAGAAATTTGATAATTTTGATCTGGTACCTGTAAGCACTCCTTATGATGCTAGTAGTCAATTAAAAAAGAATAAGGGAGATACTGTAGATCAAAATAAATATACTCAAATTATTGGTGGCCTAATGCATTTGATGAATTTCACAAGACCTGATATTGCATATGTTGTATGTAGATTGAGTAGATATACTCAAAACCCAAGTCATGATCACTGGAATGCATTAGTAAGAGTAATGAAATATTTGAGAGGTACCATTGAACTATGGTATCAAATATAGTGGATTTCCCACTGTATTAGAATGATACAGTGATGCTAACTGGATCTCTGATTCAGATGAGACAAAATCCACTAGTGGTTATGTGTTCACCCTCGGCCGGGGTGATGTGGCATGGAAATCAACTAAACAAACAATAATAGCTATACCATGGAATCTGAGTTTGTGGCATTGAGGCCGAGTGGTTAAAGAACCTTTTGGAAAGTATTCCACTACGAATAAAACCGACATCTTCTGTGTCGATGCATTGTGATTGCCAAGCTGTAATAGCCATTGCTAAAAAGAAATCCTTTAACGGGAAAAGTAGACATATCCGATTTAGACATAATGTGTAAAGAAACTGATGAAAGATGAAATTATTTCCATAGATAATGTGAAGTCAGAAGTGAATTTGGCCGATCCTCTGACTAAACCTTTGGGAGGAAAATTAATATCTGAAACATCGAGGAATGAGACTTTTGCCAGTTTGAGTTATATCAACAGAGATGGTAACCCAGATGTGATTGGAGATCTCATGAAATAGGTTCATATGGGTAATAACAAGTCATTAGTTGATCAAATGTGCACTATTAAATTATATCCCTTCCTCTGGTGTGTGTATATATAGTGTCGCGGCCCAAAATTCATTAAGGTCGTGATGGCGCCGGACCCCACTGTCAGGAAAACCATCACTTAATAAATAAATAAAATCTTTATTTTAAAATTCTCGAAGTCGTTCCTTTTCATTTTATTGAATAATAATTAGCGAACTTCCACTGAGTAGACAATAATATCTTAGCAAATTTAAATAGTGAATAAATCTCATAATTTTTCTAGAACCCGGTGTCACAAGTGCATGAACAAATTTTCTAGGAATTGTACATGTACTACAATACTTGTCCGGAATACAAACTGGACAAAGAATTTAAAATAAAATACAATACATCTGAGGAAGACTCTGATGGCTGCGGGTCGTCTCCGGATGGTGCAGCTCGTCTAAGTCTCCAAGTCAGCCACATCACTGCGTCAAGCAGGGCCACTAGCTATGAATGTACCTGTGCAATAAAAATGCACAACAAGTGTAGCATGAGTACGAAAACAACGTGTACTCAGTAAGTATCCCGCCTAAACTCGAAGAGGTAGTAACGAGAGGTCGACTTTGACACTTGCTAGAGGTCAATTCAATATAATCAAGTGTGATGTCAAACATGAGTATCAAAATCAAATAACAAATAACCATAGGAAAGAACAATTGTTTCCATAATTTACAAATTCTCATTTTTCGTCACTTCAATCAGAAATTTACATCTTGAGGCAATTTAACAGTTTAAATCACAGTTGGTATGTAGAAAATATCATGCGCAGGAAATGCCGAGGGTCGAACAGCCCGAACCAACAATAAATAAATGTGCACTGCCAAAGGGTCGAACGACGCGAACCATAGATGCATCTATTAACATGTCGTGGCGTACGACCCGCTCCCATAAGGGTAGTGGAAGAAATCACCCCTCTCGCGAAATATAAATTGCAAAGCGGTCACACATAAACATACACATTTTAACAGTCCACCTCGACTATATCGGGAAAAGCAATTACCCAAGAAATGACAAAGTTCTCTTTTAATGGTCACGAAGATAGTATTTAAGTATTTTCTAGAAATTCATTTGTCAGATTCGATAAGATTTAAATATTATAAATTTATCAGTAAGGTCACAAGTACGACAAATAAAACATGCTTTTGGGCCCTATACTACCCGGACAAGCATAATAGTAGCTACGCACGGGCTCCCGTCACTTCGTGCGTACAAAGCCCCCACAAATAGTAGCACATATTTAATTAGTTCACCTATGGGGACAATTCCCCCTCACAGGGTTAGAAAGGAGACTTACCTCGCTCTGAAATTCCATAACCGGCTTCCAAACCCTTCCGATGACTCGAATCAATGTACAACGCTCCAAAACTAGCCAATAACAGCAAACCAATGAAAATATACTCTAATACTTGTACCAAGTCAATTTATATAAATTTCCAACTCCGCTCGAAGAATTGACAAAATTGCCCTCGAGCCCACGTGCCCGGATTCCTAAATTTTTCGAAGATAAAGATAACCCATGACTTTACTAACTCCAATATATAATTTACTCTTAATTTCATGCTCAAATTCGTGGCCAAAATCCAAGAATGCAAACTCTAGGTTTTTCTTCAAAATTCCCAACTTTTCCACAAATTTTCATGTTCAAATCCATGTATAAACCTTGTATTTAACTTGGAATGAGTAAAAAGTAAAAACAACTTACCTTGACATAGATGACGAAAATCCCCTCTTGAAGCTCTCCAAAAATCGCCCAAACAAGAGAAAAATGAGAAGAAATGGCCAAAACCAAATTTTAAAACACTGCACTGCCCAGTTCATACCCCTCTATGCGATCGATCGCATGAAAGCCTTCGCGATCGCATAGGTTGCCTCCTTAATTGCACTATGCGATCGCATCCCCATACCTGCGTTCGCATAGGCCAAAACAGCAACCCCCATATTTCCTCTTCTGTGCTTCGGATGCGATCGCATAAGCCAAAATCCAGCAGCCTCCCAAATTGCACTATGCGATCGTGGACCATCTCATGTGATCGCATTGTGTAAATATCTGCTGCTCTCACACGAGAAAAACCAGCAATCCCCACAAGGCACGAATCGACCCGTTGAGCATCCAAAACACGCCCGAGGCCCCCGGGATCTCAACCGAACCTATGAACCAGTCCTAATACCTCATTCGAACTTAGTCGAGCCTCGAAATCACGTAACAACGTTGAAATCACGAATCGCAACCCGATTCAAGCTTAATGAACTTAGAACTTCAAACTTCTATATTCGATGCCGAAACCTATCAAATTATGTCGATTGACCCCAAATTTTGCACACAAGTCACATTCAACATTACGGATCTGCTCCAACTTTCGGAATCACATTCCGACCCCGATATCAAAATTTTCACTTCCGGTCGGATTTCTCAAAAACCTTCAAATTTCTATCTTTAGCCAAATGGCTTCAAAATAACATATGGACCTTCGAATTCACTTCCGATCGCGCTCCTAACTCCAGATCCACCATACGGATCTATTCCCAGACTCGGAATCCCAAACGGACATCAAGAACACTGAAATGCACTTCAACCTAAACTTATGAAATTTCTTCTGAAATGCTAACTTCCACAATATGCGCCGAAACGCTCTCGGGTCATCCAAAACCCGATCCGAACATAATCCCAAGTCCGAAATCAGCATACGAACCTGCTGGAACCCTCAAATCCTTATTTTGAGGTCGTTTACTCAAAAATCCACTCTTAGTCAATTCTTCCAACTTAAGGCTTCTGGAATGAGAATTTTCTTTCCAAGTTAACTCTAAGCTTCCCGAAATTCAATTTCGACCACACCTACAAGTCATAAAACCTTAAATGAAGGTGCTCATGGCCTCAAACCACTGAAGGACGCGCTAGAGCTCAAAATGACCGGTCTGGTCATTACATTCTCTCCCACTTAAACATACGTTCGTCCTCGAGCGTGCTAAGAACTGCTCCGCACTTATCTGAAATCACTGTTAAACAGCTCGTGCACCTACTCGTGCTACCACCACTCAATTGAGTACATTATCTCGGTCAAATCCGAAGATATCCTCTTTCATCCATACAATAAGCTTAGAACCCAATTCCAACACCCGAAATTCTCTGTCAGGCATGTTTTCAATATATGAACATCGTATCAACTACCACACGATGTACCCGATCATGACTGCCTACCTTTGCTGAATTAGCACCATGCACCGCATAATTCATCACCTAACCACAATGACATTCCTTGAACCTTAATAGCCAATATTCCACGAATCTGATGCTCCGAATGCACCTCATGACACATATATATAAGTCCTGCCATAACGCTTACGATACCACCACAATGGAGGAGATGTATAGAAATTCACAACCAACTGCAGAGTTAACCAAGCATTGAATCTCTCCTCTTGACTAGAATCATCACCTCATTACTAACCAAATAATGGTATTTGTCATTTAATATACTTCACATAACCTTATCACACTGATCCCTGATCCGATAGTCTCGTCTCACCCCAGTATGAACTGGTCAGGCAACAAATCACCCCAGACATGACCAACAGTCTCACACAATGCCACAATGCGCCAGTAGGCCACAACTCGAACGCGATACATAAAGAAAACGAATTATAAAAGGAACTACTCAACTGACGCAATTAATATAAACCTTCCTCCGAAAAATGGGAAGCAAACACAAGAAAATAGATATAGGGAACCTTACTCAACATCACACTGTTGTGGCATGCGACCCGATCCAAATGACATACCCGTGGCGGCGTGCCACCCGATCCATACATGAAATTTACATAAGGATATACACACCGAGCTAAATTGCTCATTACCACAAAATACTGAATGCCGGTAACAAGCACGCTAAGTGCATAATACCATCCTGGGGATACTGATAGAGCCATACACTACAAAACTCAAGCACAATTGAGGTGAGATATATATAATTTAGAATCTCAAGAGCTATCCTGTGCACATCATCACTACGCGGAAATCTCAACACATAAGAAATTATCAAGCCGTTTCACAACTCACACGACACAATCATAATATTACATGAAATGAACGAAGGCAGAACAACATCCAATATTCCAATACCCCTCCTTGAGGAGCGCTATAATGAAATGAGCACATCTGACTCACATGGACCCCATAATCCTATTTATATCCATTCACACACTTCAAGCCGATTCTGCTCGAACTGCACTAAACCGATAGCCTTACCTGGGTCCATATTAACCCACTTCCTCTCATAATACGCAAGAACAACCATCATAGACGGGACAAACACCCCACAATACACAACCAAATGAACTGAACGCCTTCCAGGCATAAATTCTCAAATAAGCAATATTACACTTCTTTATACTAAGTCCAAATCTTCAATCCATTAAGTGACTACATGTCACACTCATACGATCATCCCTTAGTCACGCTCCCACGACCTTCCACACAAGGTAGTAAGTCTGCACATCCACCACTGGCCACACTAACACTGTAAAACAAATCAAGAACCCATAACTAGGATGCAAAGTCTCTTTCACCCAACACCGATCTCAGGTGACACTGAAGATAACACCAGCTTACTCTAAACATTCAAATCCCTTTTTCTTGCTCATCCGAGCTCATGACATCCTTGTTAACACCAAACCGCAATCTTGATCCCTTCTTCCAATTCCATACTGCTTACTCCAACTGACATGCCAATATGAAATAGCGCAGGAATTCCATCATAACTCCTGAACCACTAATAGGGTGAACACTTCATCATATAGAAACCTTTTACCTACCTCAATTCGAGAGAACCTCCAAAACACACGAGTGAATTCCCACGATCACAATACATGCAAATCCTTCAGTAGTAGTCTATACCACCATAATCCTTCCGGGATCCGCCCACCCATGACAGGCCATAGTGCTTGAATGCTTCCAAATAAAATCTATCACGGTGACTGACAAGCCTCGCACATACCATCACAAATCACATGCATAACTTAATCACGCTGAAGGAACTGATCTCTGCCGTAAATGTGCCATTTCAACCATGGCTAACCAATCTATTTTCTTCCAATTTATCCTTTACTTGACTTAGGAATAACAATAGCCTCATCCAAACATTGTGAACTCAAATCTGCCCTCCTCTTGAGCGACCTTATATCACGAGACCACATCGTCTCCAAACCCATGAACCGTCTCATGCCCTCCTTGCTCGCGCATTCACATCTTCGACTGATATACCTATCCTGGAAATCTTCCTACAAGTCCGGAGTCTATCTCTCTCATTCCTCTAATACCATAATGCAAGCCGAAAACATCATGGAACATTCCGGGCCTCCTATCACAATCTGTTGCAAGGCCCGATCCTTAGCCATACTCCGGACATGAAACCCTTAAGCACCGCATTCTTAACTTTCGAATCCATTAGGACCACTTATTGAGAGTCACCCACTCTGACTTGGCCCGAATACAATCAACTCTAAGGCTCTTCTAGCACGCGAACACCCTTTCAATGAAGCACGTGACTGAGTCACTACCTTACAACTCGCATATGCATTAAGCATAAATTCTGAATCTTCTAAAGCCTAACCCTGGTCCAATAGGGACAACCTTTGCACACATTTATCAAATCCATGCGCAATTGCCATTTTACTCATTTTCCCTTAGCTGTAATAACTTGCCAATACGCCGATAATCCGCAACCCCATGAGAAGATAATCCTGCAACCCAATCGCAGGCCGTGGGACTCTGCCACTTAGCCCAAAGCTACTCCTCGCACCACTTTGGACCCCACCGAAATTCTTTCTTCATTGCTGACATGATCTTGCCCAACCAACCCGTCAAATTCTTCTAAATTAATACTCTAATTCTCTAGCATCACTCACATATTCGGCCTCCCACCGAATAGCCACTAAAATTCCTCGCAGGAACTTGCCAACCACACGACTGCTAACCTGCCCACAGGAGATAACCCACCTGTGGAAATTACGTGCTGACATCTTTCCACGTTGCTGCAGGGGGAACAATTACTACGACCTAGATACTCCATCCTAAGCCCGTTCTCATTCACCAACTTCACCGGTCCGTTCACTCTTTATGGACAACAACTAAATGCGCGACAACATCTTCCAATTTGCCGCTACATAGCATCCTCCTTCAAGTCAAACAGCCCTTCTTTCTGTTGCATCCAAGTCTCCAAGCCCTTCCAATGACTCGAATCAATGACAACGCTCCAAAACTAGCCAAATAACGGCAAACCAATGAAAATATACTCTAATACTTGTACCAAGTCAATTTATATAAATTTTCAACTCCGCTCGAAGAATTGACAAAATTGCCCTCGGGCCCACGTGCCCGGATTCCTAAATTTTTCGAAGATAAAGATAACCATGACTTTACTAACTCCAATATATAATTTACTCTTAATTTCATGCTCAAATTCGTGATGAAAATCCAAGAATGCAAATTCTAGGTTTTTCTTCAAAATTCCCAACTTTTCCACAAATTTTCATGTTCAAATCCATATATAAACCTTGTATTTAACTTGGAATGAGTAGAAACAACTTACCTTGACATAGATGACGAAAATCCCCTCTTGAAGCTCTCCAAAAATCGCCCAAACAAGAGAAAAATGAGAAGAAATGGCCAAAACTCGTTTTTAAAACACTGCACTGCCCAGTTCTGACCCCTCTATGCGATCGCATGAAAGCCTTCGCGATCACATAGGCTGCCTCCTTAATTTCACTATGCGATCGCATCGCCATACTTGCGTTCTCATAGGCCAAAACAGCAACCCCCATATTTCCTCTTCTGTGCTTCGGATACGATCGCATAAGCCAAAATCCAGCAGCCTCCCAAATTGCACTGTGCGATCGCATACACTTACCTGCGATCGCATAAGCCAAAATTCAGCAGCCTCCCAAATTGCACTGTGCGATCGCATACACTTACCTGCGATCGCATAAGCCAAAATTCAGCAGCCTCCCAAATTGCACTATGCGATCACGGACCATCTCATGCGATCGCATTGTGTAAATATCTGCTGCTCTCACACCAGAAAAACCAGCAATCCTCACAAGGTACAAATCGACCCGTTGAGCATCCGAAACACGCCCGAAGCCCCCGGGACCTCAACCTAACCTACCAACCAGTCCTAATACCTCATTCGAACTTAGTCGAGGCTCGAAATCACATCAAACAACGTTGAAATCACGAATCGCAACCCGATTCAAGCTTAATGAACTTAGAACTTCAAACTTCTATATTCGATGCCGAAACCTATCAAATCAGGTCCGATTGACCCTAAATTTTGCACACAAGTCACATTCAACATTACGGACCTTCTCCAACTTTCGGAATTGCATTCCGACCCCGATATCAAAATTTTCACTTCTGGTCGGATTTCTCAAAAACCTTCAAATTTCTATCTTTAGCCAAATGGCTTCAAAATAACGTACGGACCTCCGAATTCACTTCTGATTGCGCTCACAACTCCAGAATCACCATACAGAACTATTCCCAGACTCGGAATCCCAAACGAACATCAAGAACACTGAAATGTACTTCAACCCAAACTCATGAAATTTCTTCTAAAATGCTAACTTCCACAATATGCGCCGAAACGCTCCCGGGTCATCCAAAACCCGATACGAACATACTCCAAGGTCTGAAATCATCATACAAATCTGCTGGAACCCTCAAATCCTGCTTCTGAGATCGTTTACTCAAAAATCCACTCTTAGTCAATTCTTCCAACTTAAGGCTTTCAGAATGAGAATTTTCTTTCCAAGTTAACTTTAAACTTCTCGAAATTCAGTTCCGACCATACCTACAAGTCATAATACCTGAAATGAAGCTGCTCATGGCCTCAAACCGCTGAACGACGCGCTAGAGCTCAAAATGACCGGTCGGGTCGTTACATATAGTGCAAGACTGCAAGGAATGAGAGGCTGAGTTATTAAACTCTTAATCCAATAATACATAGCCTTTTATAGGTGGTGTATTCTGCAGCATAATACACTTGATGGATGGACCTATATGAGTGTGGAGTGGGGTCGCTCCTATGAAATTTATGGCAAAACATTTCTAGAGCACTCTCGAAAACCAGGCTCGTGCATGGCCTATTACCGCAAAATCGCGATAAACAACAAAGTGTATGCAAGTATAATGTGATAGATAAGGCGCTAAACTTACAAAAGAATTCTTGGTTCATAGAAGTTCTAAACTTCACAAATTATTCTGTAAGTTTAATCTTATTTTATCTAGGTCTGGTTTATAGTCCAAGAGACACCAGATTCGACGCATTATGCTCATTTATGAAATCAAGCAAAATACTTTATTATTTCATTAATTTTTAATATTCTTTTTGAGATATCTGGGGGATTGATAGAAAAAAATAATTATGATATCTCAAAAAAATATATTCTAAAACTATGATTAAATTCATTTGCTTAATATTATATTAATGATTTATTATTATAGTAATTATTTAAATATATTTGTAACACTAATTTATTAAGTTTGAATTCAATTTTCGAAATCTGACAATTAAATGATAGTTATTATCATTTGTTAACGTATTGTTTTATCACATTGTCTTTATGGATTACTTTTGTGACATAAAAGCTTTTAATGGCTTGCTTTGGTTGTTAACGTATTGTTTCATCAGATTGTGAAGTTTTTGGACTATATATATTTTGTTGTTTTTCATCTTTTGATAGTAGTGAAAAAAACAAAGTTAAATCTTTTCTTCTCTTTTCTTTTGTGCTGGGTTCTCTTCTTAATCTTTGTTGTTTCTGCTCCTAGTTACACCGAGCTTGTTGAATTCTGGAGGATACACCTAATAATATTCTTTTCGGTATGGGGGAAATATTCGTAAGGATAGTGTCTTTGACACGCCTCAAGCTAAATCTTTTATTCTCCATAATCATCCAAATTTTCCAACAAGAAGCGAGTAAGAATATCAAAGAGAAACACAAAAAATATATAGGATTTTCTGAAATATGAAGAGATTGAAAAAAAAAAATTTGACTTGGACAAATTAAGGAAGAGAGAACAATTTCTATAATGAAAAAGTAAAAAGTGGAAAACTAAAAGGTATGAAAACTATTCATACACATTTTTAAGTAAGTTATGTTATTATTTTATTTATCTATCTAAAAAGTTTCTTTCCGTTATATTAAAAACTTTAGTTTTGTATTAAAAATATTAAATATTATTTTTTTAAATACTTATGAACCTATTATTTTTAAAATATAGGGCCCCTAATTTGGGGGGCCTAAGGCACAAGCTTTACCCCAGATAAGGTTGGAGCCGGTCATGAATTTATGATAATCATGATAGGACAAATAGGATAACTATCCTAATTAAAATGTTGATCTTTGAAAAATCATAGTAAGATGTCAATTTGGGAATACAAAAATTAACATGTATATGATTTAAATATATAAATAGTACAATAATATATTTACAAAGGTATCGTTATGCAACAATGATCGAAGATATAAAGGCGTTTCATGATCGTGACTCATAGTTTTAATAGCTTGTTTGGGCGCGTTTCGTTTTGGCCAAAATTCCTCCCCAACCCACCCATCTCTCCCAAAATTAAGGTGTTTGATCAACTTTCATAGCGAAAAAAGTATTTATGAGTTGAAGCAAAAACAGCTCTTAGGAAGTAATCAAATCTTAAACTATTGGCATTACTTTAGAGGGTAATTTGCGTATTTGGCCAAGCTTTTCCAAGTCAAAAATACTTTTTTTTATAAAAAAGTATTTTTTTTTCAAAGTTGAAGTATTTGGTCAAGTTTTTAAATGAAAAAAAAAGTGTTTTTGAGTAGAAGCAAAAGTAATTTTGGAGAAGCTTCTCTTCCAAAATATTTTTTTGAAAAACACTTTTGAGAAAAATATATTTAGAAGTAATTATTGCTGCTCAGAAGTGATTTTTAAATAAATTAGTCAAACATAAACTACTGATTTTTACAGCTTAGTATAAGTGTTTTCAAAAAAGTAGAGTTACATTAAATAGTATATTATTTTTCAGTTTAGCCAGCATACTAAAGTTGAGATAGGGCTAGGCGGGATTGTAATGTGCAAACACAGACAATTCAAATGTCTAACTTGGTATTCCGAGATAATGGTACGACAACCGAAGATGTTACACAAAGGAATTGATAAGTGGTATTAGAGTGTTATGCAATACTCATGTTATCCAAAGGCCCAACCCTACACATCCACCTACCCCACCAGACCCAAATAATGAGAAACTGACAACGCACCTACCCAACCCTATTAACATTCCACCACCTACAAACCTGCCTATAACGACTAAAAACTCCAAACAACGCCAGAAAAACAACACCCAACCGACAAAGAGGAAGCCGATGGTGATGGATCAACTGAAAACCTTACCAACAAAACATTACCCGAAGCAGCTAACTCATTAACTCAACCACGATTCCTCAACAACCTAAAATTTCATCAAACTTTGACAAACCAACTCGCCGGAATGACAAACAAATCAAAAACACCACATATACACATTAACAACCTCATTCAATCAAAAAACTCAGCCAAATTCTACTGCAATAGCCCAAAATTCAACACAAGAAAACATGCATACCGTGAGATTTCCTCCGGCGAACAACAGAGCCCATGAACCATCATGAATAATGATCAGATGGTGCCAAAATAATCATTTGCAGCCACAGTTCAGGAAAAATTACAAACTTTAACTAATGGTGAATCTGCCGTCGAAATAAGACATGGTTCTCACCTAGGGAAGCCAGATATTTTCTTTTTTGCCGAAGATTATGTTAACTCTCTGTATTTGTAAAACAATTCTGGAAATAATAAAATAAATAAATAAATAA
>ML343268.1:0-28058 GCA_005239505.1 Nicotiana paniculata
CAACGGGGGAAACCATAACCTTAGACCTTTATTATTATTGTTTATATTAAATTGTTAGTCAATCAGTCGTTTATTATTTTGTTAGTAGAATTAGTTAAACAACACAAATTGATATTCAAAAGTCTTGAGAAACTTGATTAAACAACAGTTTAGTATTTTATAGACTCAATTGATACGTTCAATTCTCTGTGGGATCGACTTTGGGNTTAGTCTTTTTATAATACATAGTTGAGTGTGATCAGGTCCCCTATGTGGGTCCCTTACACAGTGTATTTACTGTGTATACAGTGTTTCTATTGTGTAAATAATGTATCTACTGTTGAGTGGGGTTCTTGGCGGCTTTGACTGTTGATTATAGTCCGCGTCTTTCTAATTCTTTTATTTGTTGGACGAAATCTTCTGCCTTTTCTATATCTTTATCAGATAATATCTTTTCTGATTGCATAGGCTGAGAATCTTCGTCTACAATATCATCGTTGCTTGTTTCACTTTGCATCGAAGTGTCAGGCTTTTTATACTAATTAAGGGAGTGAAGTGAATTTCTTTTTACTTCTTCCAAATATTGAGTGATCATTTTGTTCTTATCTCCTTCTTGAATGGAGATTCTTCTAGCAATATTTCTGACTGAGCTATCATCAATCATTCTCCTCTGAGGAGTTGTTGAGTATTCTTGGATTTTTGCTTTAATAGAATCCAAGAATTCTTGACCATATAATACTTTTGTTTTGGGATCTTTTTTCATCAATTTATCCCAAAAAATTATTAAAAAATGTCCTATATAAACAAAGAATCTGTTCATCAGTGAATGCCAATTCTGGAGTCTATTTTTTAATCTATGGAATAGAGAATTCTATAAAGAAATATATCTGGTCAATTTTTTCCAAATAACTGATATGATCTGTGTGGTATAACTTATTCAAATCGAGCAAAATTTTTGTCCATTCCTTGTATAGCATAAGAAATGGGTCCGGTAGTATTTTGATCGTCGGACCGTGGTATGACCACCAATTTAAGAACCAATTAGGAATGGGTTCTGCAAATATCTTTGCACATAATTTTATAAACCAAGTATGTTTGTGTCTCTCATTATTATAATAAAGCACTTTATCAAAGGCTTGGATATAATCCCAATATGTAAAATTCATACGGGTTTTGTTAAGGCTTATCTGCCTTTCCTTCATTGTGAAAATTCCCCAATCTTCAACAGATATAATCTGTTTAATAATTATTTTTGAGAAGTTATAAACATTCTCGGCTGTGTTATAATCGGAAAAGTGTTGAAACTCTGCACTGTCTGTACTGGTGAGAATAGTTTCATAATAGGAACGGGTTTTGTATGACTTACCCGGATAATATAATCCATTAATCAAATATCTCTTGAATATCTTCCAAGGCTCATATTTTCTCTGAATCTCAGAGTTTTCTAAAAGAAATATTATTTCCATTTTTTGCAATTTTTCATAGGACTTGATATCATCAGTGTCCTCTTCTTTAGCAACTGAAGCAAATGTATCACTTTGCTTTTGGACAGCTAAATATGCTTGCGGATGTCCGTATAACGGGCTATCTTCTGGAATATCTTCCAGATGAATAGAAAGGGTACACAAAGATTCTCCTCTGAGAGATATCTTCTCATTAACTAAGCTCCTTTTTCCCATTTGTATTACTGGGGAGTTGGATGAGGATCCGTATGACGATCCATGAGAGTATGAGTTTCCTGGGGATGATCTTCCCCCTTTTCCTTTACTTCTTCCTTTGGCCCACGGAGAGTCCATGCTTCAAAATTAATATTTGCAAGATGGCAGGCTCAGTTAGCCCCTTTTGATTTCGAAATCCAGTATAAAAAGGGAATTGATAATTCTCTTCCTGATTTTTTATCTCGTGAATACTTAAGTTCATCATGAATTTATATACAACATTTCTAGATGAAGAAACGTTAATCACTATTTTAAAGGTGGTTAAGTTATATAGAGACCTACATGGTCTTATAATTGAAAAAATTATTGACGATATTGTCGAAAAGTAATTTTCTATTCATGATTATTCTTATTATTCTGATGAAATTAAAAGTGATATGCAAGACTACTATTTATTCGAATAATATGAGTTGTTATATTTGCAGCATGGACCCTCCTTGGGCCAAAGGAAGAAGTAAAAGAAAAAGGGGAAGATCATCCCCAGGAAACTCATACTAAATAACTCTAGTTGCAAAGAATCAATATGTCTCTGCTTCATATTAATAAGGGCATTAATATCTCTGGTTACGGGATATGTAACAAAAGAGTAACTTATTTTTTTGTCTTTGTAAGTAGATGTAAAACCTTTTGAATCTATGCTAATAAAAGGATAAATAGCATTAATAAAAGGTGTTCCAAGTATAATTGGAGGGTATAACTGATTTTTTACCAGGACAAAGAAGTGAAGGATGCATACTTTGTTTTGACAAATATGTGTATTAGGTAATTTATACTTTATATCTAAAGTATGACCAGAAGCAGATTTCACCATATGAGTGGTTTTTTGAAAATATTTAGTAGGTACTAACCCTTCTTGAATGCAGCTCACATTAAGGGTGGCAAACGGGCCGGGTTGACCCGTAACCGGACCAGCCCAGACCTGTTAAAACCGGAACCGGACCGGCCCGGTTCATAGGGGGCCGGGTGGGCTGGGTAGGGGGGTTAGAGGGGGTTGGTCCGTTTATAATTTTTCTACCGGTTACCCGGACCGATCCAACCCGGTCAAAGTGAACAGTGCACTTACCGGTTAAACCGGCCCAGACCGGCCCGGTTTAACGGCTACATTTTTAAAAAAAATATTATTAGACGTATTATGCATTTATGCTTAATGTTTTAGTTTGTTATTTCAATATTATTAGACGTATAAATACAAGTTTAAACTTTAATTTGAAGTATTAAATGTAAACTTTAATTTGCAAGTTTGAAGTTTTGAACTTGCAAATTATAAGTAAATTCTTAATGATATATTCAAATATAAGAATTTTAAAGTCTTTGTATCCTTTATTCAAACACTATTTTTATAAGTTTTTTTTTTGTTTATATTTTTACGATAGTTCTAACAAATACAAAAAAAATTGAAAAAAAAAATTACTGTTAACCCGGCCCGGCCCGGCCCGGTTTACCCGTAAACCTTACGATTTAATTTTTACCCGGATGAACCCGAACCCGTTAAACCCGTTAAGCCTCAACCCGTAACCGGCCCGATTCGTAACCCGTGCGGTTCACATTTTTCCCTACCCAGCCCGGCCCGGCCCGACCCACCCGATTAACACCTCTAGCTCACATCAGCTCCACTATCAATCATAGCAACGTCAGTTATGGAAAAACTATTATCGATTAAAATAGTACATTTAATATACCATTTATGAGAAGTAACAATTTGCATCATTCCTAAAAACATATCATGTTTCGGTTTGGAATCAACATGCTTTTTACTATCATCATTTTCAGAAATACCTTTACCTTTGTCATTAGATAACTTAGCTAGATAATTATTTTTCTCTATCTGAGTAATCCTGTGATCACAAATCATTTTATTTTCTTTAAGAGACTTAATTTCTCTTTTCAAATTTTCAATTTCGACTTTTAGATCGTCAAAAGAAGTATCTCTAGTTGGAGTATTTTTATTATTAAGACGGTTATTAATTTCAGATAAAGAATAGGGCACATAATATTCAAATTCGTTCTTTTGTTTTTCAAAAGATTTTAAAGAACTAGAACTTGAATTTGCAGCCAAATTTATAATTTTTTCACGAAGTTTATCATCAGTAACTTCCTTTAAAAGCTCTATTACATTATCAGATGTAATATTTTTCATGTTCAAATCTTGAAATTGAGATTGTGATTTGTAAAATTCATCATCGTCACAAGTACATGTATCACCTTTCCAAGTTGTACAAACATTATCACGATTGTTATCACTATCCGATAAATCAAATAAATCGACTTCAACTTCAGATTCTGATTCAGAATTATAATCAGATTCTGATCCAGAAGTGTATAACAAACTATAAACCTTATCACGTAACTCATCTTCTAGTTCTAAAGTTTTCAACTTTTGAAGCTTACAATTTGGAGCTATGTGGCCAAATTTTCCGCATTTGTAGCACTTAATATCAGCAAGATCTCGCTTAGACCTATTTTTCACAAATCTAGTAGACTTACGATAGGTTTTCAAATTTTCAATTTCGACTTTTAGATCGTCAAAAGAATTATCTCTAGTTGGAGTATTTTTATTATTAAGACGGTTATTAATTTCAGATAAAGAATATGGCACATAATATTCAAATTCGTTCTTTTGTTTTTCAAAAGATTTTAAAGAACTAGAACTTGAATTTGCAGCGAACTAGACGATGAGTTCAGATTTTGATTCGGAATTATAATCAGATTCTGATCCAGAAGTGTATAACAAACTATAAACCTTATCACGTAAATCATCGTCTAGTTCTAAAGTTTTCAACTTTTGAAGCTTACAATTTGGAGCTATGTGGCCAAATTTTCCGCATGTGTAGCACTTAATATCAGCAAGATCTCGCTTAGACCTATTTTTCACAAATCTAGTAGACTTACGATAGGTTTTCCTAGCTTCACGCTCTTCTTTGGATCTATATCTCGATCTCTTCTTTTTATAAGGGCTATCAGGGTTACGATATATATGATACCTATTATTCTTTTTCTTGCTATGAGTAGAAATCTCGGCTAAATCGAACTGGGTGCAAAAATCTCCTAATTGATTTTTCTCCTTAAGCTTATCTATCTTAAGCTGTCTAGACAATTTTAACTCATTATACAAGTTTAATCCTTCTTGTGTGCAAACTCCTATCAGTTTTCCATAGGTATAATCCTTATACGGGATTTCACCGTAGTTACCCCTTAGAGCTTTTCTTACTCTTTCAGCAAATAAAGAGGGAAGGCCATCTATAAACTTAGCTTTCCAATGTTCATATTTATTCTCGGGTAATTCCATAACCCTACTCATAAAGGTATATCTATACCATCTAAATTCACTAAGAGTTCTATATCTAAGACCGTTGAAAAGAGTATGAACAGTCTCATTCTGATTGGTAAATCTACCATTGAAGTGTTCTAGAACGGTGATAACAAGGGTATAAACAACATCTTCTCTATTTTTTACTAGAGCCATGCCTAAGTTATCAACTCCTTCGTCAGTGGCTATTGCATTAATAACCGAAGCCTTTTCTTCAACAGATAAATAATTATCCCACCAGCCACGAAGTTGGCCAGTAAAACCTACAATAATCATTTTGCAAATATTTCTATCTGTATTTTTTACACTTTTACAGATAGTTGCATACATAAGCATTCTATGCACAAGAATAGTCAATTGTCTATCAGTCAAACCATCAAGATTCAATTCATAAATTTCGGAACCACTGTAAGACGTATTACTCTGATTCCAATCACGTTCCTCTATTAAGACATCTTGAGGAGTAGGACGAGAATAATAATAAGTTTGCATTCTAGGTTTATCAGCATACTTACTATTTGGTTTAATTAAACCTTTGAGTTTATTAAACTCTGACCAAGTTTCATTTTTATAATCAGAAATCGTCTCAATTTTATCCGCAAAATTTTAAATCAATTGGCTTAATATTTAAACCAGAAAGCTTTTTATGAAGAAGTTATTCCAAATCATTAAATGATTTAAATTTGAAATCCTGAATCTTAGGAGGTCTTTGAACATGAGTAAGAACAATTTGGGCATCTGATTTTCTTCCTGAAGTGGAGGCAATATCAGTTATCTTCTTGCTAGTACTCATTTCTTTTATCAAAACTGTTAACTCGTCAAGTTTTTTATCAAGAGAACTGATATGTTCACCCAAAACTTTAACATACAAACCTAAATAATTATTTTGAGAAATTAAATTATTAATTTCTACGATGCTAACTGCAGCAACATTTTCATCAATAAATTTTTGAAATGCCGAAAACGTGATACTTGTATTATTAGGTAAAATAAAAGGTGCTTGAGGAGGGTATATAACTTTAATAATATTACCACTTCCATCTTTATAAGATCTTTCTAAAACCTTTATGTAAAGCGGTAAATAAGTGGTTATAAACCAAGGAACAAAATACATGATTTGATTATGCAAAGCACAAGCTTCATAAAACTCTTGGGAAATATATTTAAATCCTCTGTACTATAAGTTTCAAAAAACCAAGTTTTAAACCGGTTCCATTTATCACTAAAGAAATCCTTTTGAATATACTTTCTTGCCAGTGACCCTGGACTAAAATCGATTTGGTGTGGAATCATTAAACATCATTGAGGTTGAAATCCATTTCGGATGCAGAAGGAATATCCTTATCAGAAATATTATAATTATCCTGAACAATATTTATTTGATGGTTAATTTTAACCCTTTCAACAGGCTTATCACTAATTCTAGTAGAAATAGTGTGTAAAGAAGTTGCACGATTTCGGGCTGGTCCATAGACTAGTTCAACAGGAGAAATATGTTGAATAGCAGGTAAAGTCTATGATTAGAAAATGAATGTCTCATATAAATAGTAGACTTATCATCAAATTGAATACAAATCCTATCATCTGGATTTTGAGTAACATGTGGAAATTCACTATTTGACACAGCGTCAGTGATCTGACTTGGGGATATAACCGAATTTAAAGTCCAAGTAGTCGGGAAATTAATTTCTTCCCACTTAATAGGTCTCCTTGTGGTGACCTTAGACTTAGTAAAATTGGTTTCCACTAGTATAGTCTGATCCGATGTATCGTATAATTTACATCTTGTATTTAATGTGGACAACAATTTGAAATAAATTCTGTAAGATAAACATATAAGTTCAGAACCAGGTTCATAATTATAACCATGCGTTTTCACATTTAATGCCAATGCATCAAGTATATTAACATTAGAAAGAGATAATTGAAGATTGGGTTGAGTATTGAAATATACTGGACCATATGCCACAGTAGATTCAATTGAACCCATCAGAGACTGTCTGAAATTCAAGTTTCTAGCATCTCGAAGAGCTGCCAAAAATGTCTCTAGTAACCCTTTAAGGGTTAATGGTTTAAAAGCAATTTGAACCATACCAATATGCATATAATTATAATGATTTTTATACAGACTAACATCATGTTTATTTAATAAACGAATAGTCTGTTCTGACGAACTTAAGGCTAAAGATTGCTCATTTGTCTTTATCAATTGTTTTGAAGATAGTTTATCAAACCAACCATAATCATAAATTGTTTTAATAGAGACTTTGGGAATTGTCCATTTGTTTAACAAATCAAGGTTTTGAGGTATATCAACCTCTTCAAGTCTAGTACTTTTAGTACTTGTTTCTCCCAGATCCATTGCAAAAACCTCATATCTATGTTGAACACTTCAGATCTATCACATATTTACCATGAAGGTTCCTAGGCTCTAATACCATTTTACAGGATCAAGGCTGGCGGTAGTCCTCTCGGCCAGTAACCGAAATATACAAGAATTTTTATAGAGTTTAATGACTGTATGGAAGGATCTATCTTTTACCAAAGCACCAATTTCTCCTTGACCGGATGATATAGAATGGTGATGTCATAATCCTTCAGCAACTCAATCCACATGTTCTGCCTCAAATTAAGATCCCTCTGTTTGAACAAGTGTTGCAAGCTGTGGTGGTCTGTATAAACCTCATAGGACACCCCATACAAGTAGTGCCTCCAAATCTTAAGAGCATGAACAATCGTCGCCAACTCCAAATCGTGCACATGATAATTTTTCTCATGAACCTTCAGCTGGTTTGAAGCATATGAAATAACTCTCCTTTCCTGCATCAACACACACCCCAAGCCAACGCGAAAAGCATCGCAATATACTATATACATCCCAGAACCAGAAGGCAATACTAGAACTAGTGCTGAGGTCAATGATGTCTTGAGCTTCTGAAAGCTCATCTCACACTCGTCAGACCATCGGAATGGGGAATTCTTCTGAGTCAATCTGGTCAATGGATCTTCAATAGAAGAGAACCCCTCCACAAATCGGCGATAATAGCCTGCTAGGCCCAAAAAGCTCCTGATCTCGGTAACTGAAGTAGGACGCGACCAACTCTGAACCGCCTCAATCTTCCGAGGATCAACCTTGATACCCTCTACGGATACCACATGCCCCAAGAATGCCACGGAATCCAACCAGAACTCACACTTGGAGAACTTAGCATATAGCTTCTGTTCTCGCAAAGTCTGGAGCACAACTCTCAAATGTTGCTCGTGCTCCCCTAGGCTACGTGAGTAAATCAAAATGTCATCAATGAAGACAATGACAAAGGAATCAATATACAGCCTGAATACCCTGTTCATCAAGTCCATAAATGCTTCTAGGGAATTAGTCAAGCCAAAGGACATCACCAAGAACTCATAATGGCCATATCTCGTACGAAAAGCCGTCTCCGGAACATCTGAGGCCCGAATCTTCAACTGATGATATCCCGATCTCAAATCAATCTTAGAAAACACCCGAGCACCCTGCAACTGGTCAAACAAATCATCGATGTGCGGTAAAGGATACTTGTTCTTAATGGTGACCTTGTTCAACTAGCGGTAATCAATACACATCTGCATGGACCTATCCTTCTTCTTCACGAATAGAACTGGAGCACCCCACAATGATACACTCGGTCTGATAAACCCCTTAGCTAACAACTCCTCAAGCTGATCCTTCAAATCCTTCAACTCCTTCGGAGCCAAACGGTACGGAGGAATAGATATAGGCTGGGTGCCTGGAGCTAAATCAATGCAGAAATCAATATCACGATCCGGAGGCATGCCTAGAAGGTCTAAAGGAAATACATCAGCAAACTCCCGAACCACTGGCACTGAATCAATCGTCGGAGACTCGGTGGTGGTGTCCCGCACATAAGCAAGATAGGCCATACAACCCTTCTCGACCATATGTCGAGCCTTCAGGAATGAAACAACCCGGCTGGTTGCACTAACTGAGGAACCTCTCCACTCCAGCCTAGGGTACTCAGGCATGGCTAAAGTAACTGTCTTGGCATGGAAATATAGCACGACATGATAAAGAGATAGTCAATCCATGCCTAGAATAACCTCAAAATCAACCATGTCGAGCAACAAAAGGTCCTCTCTGGTCTCGAATCCACAGAATGTGATCACACAAGACCGATAGATCCGGTCTACCACCACAAAATCGCCCACAGGAGTGGACACACATATAGGAGAACCCAAGGACTCACGAGGAACATCCAGGAAATGAGCAAATAAGGCTGAAACATAGGAATAGGTGGATCCAGGATCAAATAACACTAATTCCTCTCTACCACATACTGAAATAATACCTATGATCACGGCGTCTGAGGCAACTGCATCTGATCTAGCCAGAATAACATAGAATCTAGCTAGAGTACCGGAAGAGTGAGCTCCACCAGAGTGAACTGGAGCTGCCTGACCTCCCCCTGACTGGCCTCCACCTCTAGGACGACCCCTATCGACTTGTACTCCACCTCTAGGTGGCCTGACTGCTGGTGCTGGACTCATAGGCTGGTAACCCTGCTGCACTGCCTTGCCCCGAAACCTGGGACAAGTCCTCGTGATATGGCCAAGATCCCCGCACTCATAACATCTCGCTAGAGGCATGGCCTGCTGCCCTGAAGAAGAACCGTGGATAACTGGGGAACGGTGAGAACCCTCTGGCATAACGCTGAAATAAGGTCTCACTGGAGCACCACGAGGAGGTGGTGGTGGGGGTGCTGAATATGGGGGCCTGCTGGGCTGACCCCTACCAAACTGACTTTGCCCCTAGCTGGGGCACCTCTGAAATCCCTGGAATATCTGGCTCTCTTATCCTGCTGTACCTGCTCCCTGATCCTCGGCCGATAACCCTCGATCCTACGAGCAATCTCCACTACCAGCTGGTAAGGAGCCCCAATCTCCACCTCTCGGGCCATGTTTGCCCTAATGCCTGGATGCAACCCGGCTACAAATCTCCGCAATCTTCTCAGCATCGGTAGGTAGTATCATGAGTGCATGGCGAGACAACTCTGAAAATCTAGCCTCATAATTCGTCACTGTCATCTGTTCCTGCTCCAACTGCTCAAACTGATATTGCAGCTCTTCCCTCTCAAAGGGTGGGATATATCTGCCTAGAAACATCTGAGTGAACTGCTCCTAAGTGATAGGAGGAGAATCTACTAGCCTGTTGAGAATATAGGACTATCACCATCTGCGAGCTCTGCCCTCTAACTGGAAAGTAGCGAAGTCCACTCCATGGGACTCTCGTATCCTCATGTTGTGCAGTCTGTCCCTGCACCTATCAATGAAATCTTGGGCATCCTCGCCTCGCTCACCCCCGATGACTAGAGGGTGCAATCGAGTCCATCTGTCCAATAACTTATGCGGATCATCGTCCGCAATTGGTCTGGGCTCAGGTGCTGCTGCTACAGGCTGGACCCCACCCACGGGAAGTGTACCCGAGGTATGATAAAGTTCTGCTATCTGTCCTACAGCCTGGGCAGTAGGAGTCTGGGCTCCTCCTCCTGCCTAAGATGTGGCAGGATCCGCTAGAAATAAACCAGCCTGAGACATAGTATACATAAATCTCATCATACGACCCATGACCTCTTGGAAGCCTGGCACCGTCATGAAGTCCACTGGAGCAGGACCCGCTGGGAGCACCTCCCCCTGCTCCTCTATATTAGGATCCCCTAGTGGTACAACTGGAATAGCTCTGGGACGCCCCCGTCCCCTACCTCGGGCTGGTGCCCTCCCCCGGCCTCTTCCAGATGTACGCGTTCTCACCATCTGTGAGAGAATAAAAGAATGAGATTTAGTAAACCATCAACTGCACGATAGATCATGAATAAAGAGAGGTTTCCTAACACCCTATAGCCTACCGAAGATAAAAACAAACGTCTCTGTATTGATCCGCAAGACTCTATTAGGTTTGCCCGTGACTTGTGAGACCTACGTGAGCCTAGTGCTCTGATACCATGATGTCACGACCCAAAATCCTAACTCAGGTCGTGATGGCGCCCAACACCGGGGTCAGGCAAGCCAACAGTTTGCTTACTAGTGAAATTTCCTTATTTGATAAAACATCCCCACACTTACCAAATTTTAAGCTTAGAACATTTAGTGGAAGCGGATAAATTAGATAACATAAGTAAATATAGCCACAAGGATCATGAACCAACATATACAGTTCCAAAAATATAAAGTCTACTATGTGTGTGCCAGGAACTAGTGTCACAAGTCTACATGCGAACTAGTAGAATATACAAAAGATGAAATAAATTGTTCTACTGTCTGAAAGAAGTAGACAGAAATAAACAAAAGATAACTCCATAGTGCTGATGAGAATCGTCAAGGGAAGCAGTTCACCGTGGAGTCAGGTCCAGAATATACTCCCAGGGTCAAGCTACAGTCGAATAACCAGATGCACCAACCTCAGAACCTGTACAATTAAGTACAAAAGCGTAGCATGAGTACATAAACAGATATATACCCAGTGAGTATCCCTCCTAACCTCGAAAAAGTAGTGACGAGAGGTCGACGTGATACTTACTAGGGTCAGACAATGTGAAATATACAGGCTAATCAGTAATAGCAGTAATGAACTGTAATAAGGAAATGAGCATCAAATAATAATCTCTAGTACCCTCACGCCATCCCTTTCCATGGCATACAATCTATTTAACCTTCTGTCTTTCATGAAATCAACAGTTACAATTACAGGGCTTCTCATAAATTCCAAACATATAACAGGCTATGAACGTACGGTAGTTTCTACGTGAAAAGTAAATGTGCAGTGCCGAGGGTCGACGACCCGAACCATAGATGCATCTATCTGCCCCGCTCGCGAATCGAACATGCGACACGGTTAATATAATACTAGGACTACCCCGCTCGCGAATCATTCATGCGACTCGGGTTTCCGTATAAATACATGATTAGCAGGAGATTTCAGATAATTTAGCAAGGAACATACTAACAGGGTGAGAACTTAATAATGTCAACTTCAAAGCATAACTTCTTAGGCCTTCACATGAGATATTCGAGGATATTAGACTACTTATACCATATGCAAGATCACAGATATAACACGTAAAGCATGCTTGTGAGTCTTAAACTACCCGACAAGGCATAATAGTAGCTACGCACGGTCTCTCGTCACTTCGTGCGTGCGTAGCCCCCGCAAATAAGGACAAACAACCACTTATATTCTCCTATGGGGACAATTCCCTCTTACAAGGTTAGAAAGGAGACTCACCTTGTGTCGAACCTACTCTCCGGGTCAAGAACGCGCCCCAATACTCCAAACTCGTCACCCAAGGACTCGAAACTAGCCAAATGTTATACAAATATATCAAATTATGCTCAAAATTATGAAATTCTCCAATTTACTTAGTTATTTCACCTTACTTGAAAAATCCTAAAATACACCCCCGGGCCCACATGCTCGGATTCCGAAATTTTTTGAAGGAATCAGTCACCCATAGCTTAAGGATCATTAATATATAGTTTTTGTGTGATTCCATGGCAAATTTCTTGGAAATTCTCCCATTTTCCATAAAACCTAGGTTTTTCACTCTAACCCATGATTTTCCACTAATTAGTGTATTAATCTACCTAAAAATTCAAGTATTGAACTTAAATTATAATAAGAATCACTTACCTCTCAATTGCTAGGTGAAATCTATTCTTTGAAAGCTCCCAAAATCGCCACAAGTGAAGAAAAATTACTAAAATGGGATTAAGTCCCGTTTAAAACAAACACTGCCCAGTTGCCCTTTCAGTACGATCGCAGGTCCCGATAGACAGGTCTGTATTCATGATATGGACTCGCTCAAATTTTCAGAATGTGAAAAACAACAACGAAACTAAGAATTCGACCCCAAAACCAAATTGAATCAAACTTTGAACTTAAAGTTCTAGAATTCGCTTTCAATGCGCCGAACTGACCTATACTACTCGGAATGACACCAAATTTTGCAAGCAAGTCATAAATGACATAACGGAACTATTTCCGGTCTTGGAATTCCACTCGGACCTCGATAACACAAAAACACGTTCTAACCCAAATTTCAAACTTAAGGAAACTCTAATTTCTATATTGGGCGCCGAAACGCCCTCGGTTCATCCAAAACCCGTTCCGAACATACGCCCAAGTCCGAAATTATCATACGAAGCTATCAGAACCATCGAAACTCGATTCTGAGGTCGTTTACTCAAAATGTTGACCGAAGTCAAACTTTGGCCTTAAAGGCCCACCTTAAGGAACCAAGTGTTACTGTACGACGCTAAACGCTTCCGAATCCCGAACCACCCGTCCCCGCAAGTCATAAATCATAATAAGCCGCTACAGGAAGTCTCATTTAGGGGAACGGGGTCCTGATACGCAAAACGACCGGTCGGGTTGTTACAGATGGGGCATTATTAATAAAAAAATAGAGAGAATAGAATAGAGTTATTAAATAATAAGTAAGGTATGACGGAAAAGAAAAAGAAGGTAAGGATGCGGTTATACTAAATCGGTCTTTACATAAAATGACTTTTTTTGTTGTTATGTAATAAAAAATTTACAATACGATAAAATTAAAATAAATATTTTATTTAAAATAACAGTACACTTCAATATAATATGATGGGTAACAACAATGCAAACAAACAGTAAGAATTTGCTCATTCTTTCCTCCTTTTGTACATTTACAAACAATTTAAAAGGTCGGTATTCGATAGACAATACGCTTAAGTTTTTAATTATACTAGCGATAGATTTCATATATTAACTACATGCATCACGAATATCATTTATAAAAAATAAATAATGAGATACAAATTAACAATAACGTATTAATTGATTTATAGTTAATTTAGTGTACACGTGCCCAGTGACTAATACTAACAAAAACTAGTATTCACTCCATTCTAACATAAATGAAATTATTGCAATTTATATAATTAAATAATTTTCTATCTAAAGAGAACTTCTAATTTTTCTGGAATAAAAATAAGTCCAAGTAGAGCAAAATAAGTGTAAAATATTTGTATAATCAACTCAACTAGTTCATCCTTGAGGTCACATTGGTATATGACTTTTTAGACTCTCTTCAAAATATTTGTACAATAAAATTTGTAGTTTAAATAGTATTTCTCCATCCAGCTTCAAGATATTAAAAATTTAAATAATAAGAATTAAGAAGTTATACCAAAATTTAGATGCGTCCGCGTTCCAAATTCTGTCCTTTTTTTTTAGTTTGGAGCAACGGTAAAATTATCCACGTATAACTATAGGTCATGGTTTAAAACCGTAGAAGCAATGCCGCCCTTCCTCAGACCAAGAGGCAGATGTAGTAACTTAGACGGATTCAATTGAACCCATAACTTTTAACGCGATTCATAAATTTACGTGTAAAAATTTACTAAAATTGCAATAACGCGTGTGTATACGATCGAAATCGGAGAACCCGATTTCGAGGGCTTAATCGAACGCCGAACTCGAGTTCGGGCAACTCGAAGTAGGGATCAGGTCTGGTTGAAACATGCACACCTCTGGGGAACGAATCGGAGGCCTAGCACGGTCTTGTTCGAGGTAGTGCCATTTCGATGATGCTCAAGAGCGAGAATCTCTCAAAGGCACAGAGATCAAGGCATAAAATTTGAATCAGATTTGTACGAATTAGTACAAATCTGTACTTGGTTGTTATACAGTTGTACCAATAGAATCCTTTACCCTAAATAGAAATGTACCATGTTAGGATTTTTCCTTCCTATATAAAGGAGATCTCAATCATTTGTAAAGATCATCTCACTACTGGAAAAAGAATATTCTATCTTACTTTATTGTGATCCAGAATTGTTCCTCAGCTTTGTTGCTTTCATCTTATTGTTCTTACTTTATTATTATTAACCCACTTCGAGGCCTCCGAGGATATCGAGCTCGAGGTCCCTATCGTGCTAACAACACTGGTTTGGCTCATCGATTCTTCTCACTTATATTTAATATTACTTATTTATTTACTAATATTGGAATAGATCACGTATCTTTAAAATCACAAATCAAATTTAATTGTTACTCGTATTTTCCGAGGTAAACATTTTGGTGCCCACCGTGGGGCTAAAGATAATAGTGATTATTCAGTGCTAATTTTCTGATAACACACGTTATTCTTCACACTTTTTCTTGTCAAAGCTTCTTTGATTTCAGGCTAAAATATGTCGAACTCAGCGAACGCACCAATACATGGTAACGACGGCCTCGGATTCCATGGAGAAAATAATGCAACAGCTTCAAGGACCGGTGTACCACCGATCAACCCTGGGGTAGCGCCAGCACCTAACCTAGTCGATGTTGGTTCACACATTGCTTTGAACGTCGACTTGGGCACTGATGTTGAAGGCAGTATACACAGAGAGGGCCATTCCGATGCCCAAAGGACACAGACTCGAGGAGAAAGAAAGAGAAGTCAGTCTACAAGTGATTATTGAAATGTTGCAAGCACAACAGGTTGCTATCACTCAGTTGCAAAGTCAACAAAAGACTCTGAGCGTGGTAGGACCAGAAGTCACTCATCATGCAGAACCCTCCCCAGAGAGGTCGAGCACCAATGGGTCGAGAGCTGACCATTCCGTCATGAGAATGCTCGAAGAACTCGGAAAGAGGATCGAGCGGGAGAAAAACGGATCGAGGAAAATGATAAAAAGGTGGAAACGTACAACTCGAGGGTCAACCAAATACCGGGAGCACCTCCGATTTTCAAAGGACTGGAATCTAAGAAATTTGTGCAAAAACCTTTCCCCCCGAGTGCGGCCCGAAGCCTATTCTAAAGAAATTTCGCATGCCTGATATTCCCAAATAGAACGGAACAACCAATCCCAACGAGCACATCACCACATACACTTGTGGTATAAAGGGAAACTATTTGGAGGACGACGAGATCGAGTCTGTTTTGCTAAAAAAGTTTGGGGAAACTCTATCCAAAGGGGTTATGATTTGGTATCACAACCTGCCCCCGAACTCTATTGATTCATTTGCCATGTTGGAGGATTCGTTTGTGAAGGCACATACTGGTGCCATAAAGGTTGCAACAAGAAAGTCAGATGTATTCAAGATTAAACAAAGGGACAACGAGATGTTGAGAGAGTTTGTGTTCCGGTTCCAAATAGAACGAATGGAATTTCCACCAGTCTCCGACAACTGGTTGTACAAGCTTTCACTCAGGGGCTAAATGAGCGGACTAGCTAGCATCGAGGCAGTTGAAACAAAACTTGATTGAGTACTCCACCATCACTTGGGTGGATGTTCATAACAGATACCATTCGAAGATTAGGGATGAAGATGACCAGTTGGGAGCCCCCTCGAGCTCAGTTTATCCAAACAGGTTAGCAACAAAAGACTCAAGAGAAGTAGACAGGGAACCAAGACCGAGTAAGGAGAGGTATCAGCCATACATCGAAGCCCGAAGGAACAGTTCGAGGCATAACGTACCTCTAAATGCTCGAAGGGCGGATCGAGGTAAGAATTCTAGGGGGCTCATGAGTAAAACATGGTTCGACAGGCAGTCGGGACCGGCAGAGGCACCCCGATTATTAAAATATAACTTCAGTGTCGATGCCTCGGGGGATCATCTCGTCCATTTGGAAAATCAGAGATACCAAATGGACTAAACCCATTCAAACTGATCCTCCTCAAAAGAATCCCAACCTAATGTGCAAATATCACGGCAGACATGGGCACATGACCGAGGACTACAGGAAACTAAGAGAGGAGGTAGCCCGATTGTTCAATGAATGGTATCTTCTATAATTTCTCAGCGACAGGGCCAAAAACCATTTCAGAGAAAGAGATTCCAACAAGAAGAATGAACCGGAGGAACCTCAACATGTTATTCACATGATCATTGGAGGAGTCGATATCCCACATGGACCCATATTCAAACACACTAGAGTATCAATCACGAGGGAGAAGCGGACTCGGGACTATATGCCCGAAGACATCCTCACATTCAGCGAGGAAGAAAATGAAGGCTTATCTTAGCCTCACAACGATGCACTGGTAATTTCTATTCTTTTAAATAAAGTTCAAGTTAAACGTGTTCTTGTGGATCCAAGTAGATCGACAAATATAATCAGGTCGAGGTTCATGGAGCGGCTCGGTCTGCTTGACCAAATCATACCAGCATCCCGAGTCTTGAATGGCTTCAACATGGCAAGTTAAACAACGAAGGGGGAAATCATCCTCCCAGTAAACGTAGCCGGAACAATACAAGACACAAAGTTTCATGTCATTGAAGGTGACATGAGATATAATGCATTGCTTGGAAGTCCTTGGATCCACAACATGAGGGCAGTACCATCAACCCTCCATCAGATGATGAAGTTCCCAACAAAAGATGGCGTGAAAACAGTATATAGGGAACATGGGCGAAGCCACCTTTAACAGCGGGTGGTCAACTGACCACCCTTCACCGAAAACTTAAACTGTATATATAAGTAAAATATTGATTTTAGATGTATAAAATATATATATTGAATACCCTTTGTGGGGAATATTTTTTTTAGTTCTTTCAAGTTTGAACACCCTTGGAAATATTTCTGGCTTCGCCGCTAATGGGGAAAAACATGCAGCTAAGGAGATGTTTGTAGTCCACGATGTGACACCAGTATCGACGCCATCTACATTGGAAAAGTTGAATGACAAAAACAAACAGGTAGCCAAATAGCAATTACAGTCTATCTCCTCGGTCGATCCCGAAGAACAGGTGGTCGAGGGCGAAGAGGAAGATTTCCTTACCCCTCGAGCTTTCGTCACCCCCGAGGAGTCAGATGCGACGAAATCCACAGTTGAGGAACTCGAGAAGGTGATATTGATCGAGTATCTGCTGGAACAAAAGGTATACCTAGGGACGAGGTTTTTCACGACCACAATCGATAGGCCGCGATGGGCACCCGGTACCTTACTCAACCGAGTACCAACATAACGTATCTTTTCATGTCATACTATAATAGATAAATGAGCCGGAAGGCTGCCGTGAGATAAGTAGAATACGACATGTGATACCAACTTATACATAAGACATACGGGCCTATAAGACAAAAATAACCACTCGTATACTGAACATGGGCCAACAAGGCCATACAATATTTTACGTACATGACATCTGTCTACAAGCCTCTAAGAATATATAATTTCTCATAAAGGTCGGGACATAGTCCCACCATACCAAACAATACACGTCTAAATCATACTAACCAAACAAGCAACTCCGAGCAAATGGAGCGCACCAACATCTTCTGCTGAGTTGATAGCCTACTTGGAGGACTCTCGACCTGTCTATCGGAACCTGCGGGCATGAAATGCAGCATCCCCAGGCAAAAGGGACGTCAGTACGAATAATGTACCGAGTATGTAAGGCACATATATAACATACATGGAAGAAATATAGAGTAAATGACTCAACCTGTAAGTCCGGATAACTCTATAATTCATGAAATAATTATAGTGTTATGCATATGCGTATGAATGTCATGTCATGCATAGGTACATGTTTTATAACATCATCAGGCCTCTGAGGGCATCCCATCATATCATCTCAGCCACTGTGGGTAAAATCATCAACATATACCAGCTGATCAGGTGGTGGTGCGTATATAACGCCATAACCTTTCCCCTATCCCATATACATATATATATATACATATGTACATACTCGTATATACGCCATCTGGTCATGGGTTAATGTGCATGTATAAATGCATGAAATGCATATGAAATACGTTAATAAAATCTCTCGGTACGTCATAAGACCATTTTGCCTCTGATTAATACCATGAAATAAACTTTACCAACTTACGTATTTTTTAGACCCACGAATAGATGATAGAATAATATGACAGATGGGAGGATAATAATATACACATCTCTAGCATTTCTACGAATAGAGTAATTTATGAAAGTTGTGCATTTTCTCGTTTCGTTTATGTTGTATAGATCATGCCAAAAAGAAAGAAGGGACAACCTTAACATACCTTAGCCGATTCTCTTGACAATCCTTCTAACACACATCAATTGCGATAAAACACGGAACAAGTCGTATGAAAAGTTCGAAGCAATCACGTTGCTATCCAAAGAAAATCTTTGATGAAAATTTTCCTTAAGCACTTAGCAACAACGTTGCTATTTAGGAAGTGAACTAACGTTGGGCTTATGGCTTGAATTGTAAAGTTTCTTGGATTTAAGGTTTATATGAAGCTTGAATTGTACAGTTCCTGAATAACGTTGGTTATGTGGATTATAATTTGAATTGTAAAGATCTTAAAAGAATCTCTTTCCTTAAAAGAATAAGGTGACTCATGTTCCTATTTCTCTAAATCATGCCACCTATTAGTAATGACTTATGAGTCATTTTAAATTAAAAGGAGGGGCTGTCATCTCATGCTTTGTAATACTTATCCAATATATCCCTAATTAATTAGGTAATGTCCCGTTACCCGATAATTAACCAATTACCCGCATAATTAGAAATTGTCTCAACTTACTTAAAATACTACTTACTTTTAACACACCTTATACATCATACTATTATGTCCATGTGGTACCTTGTATGACACTAGTCCATAAATATCAGGTATTATAGCTCGGACCGTATTTTATCCCAAAATACCAAATTACGACGAAATTCATTTTCTTCGATTTACTTATCCTTTCACCTTCTCGAATTTTCTCATCACTTGTTTGAAATAGAATAATCCTTATAATCTCCAAATAATCTTTTTCCTTAGAGTAATGTCAATTACCTTACGACAAATTCAACGTACAATACTACAGGGTGCAACATCGTCGTAATTTAATATTGCGAAGCGTAATATCATTGTAATGTAATACTTCAACGCGTAACATCATCGTAATATAATACTTCGGGATGTAATATCGACGTAATATTTCGGGGAGTAACAGGGTTAACCCCCGAACTCAGGAAAAAACTCATTCAATTTCTAGTTGATAACATTGATTGCTTTGCTCGGTCCCACTTAGATATGACAGGGATCCCACCGGAGATAACCACTCATCGACTAAGTGTCGATCCCAGATTTAAACCGATGAAACCAAAAAAGGAGATCTCAGTCTGAGGTAAAGCACGCATTCATCAAAGACGAGGTAACCAAACTCCTTAAGATAGGGTCCATTAGGGAAGTTAAGTATCCCGAGTGGCTAGCTAATGTAGTAGTAGTCCATAAAAAGGGAAACAAACTTAGAATGTGTATAGACTACAAATATTTGAACAAAGCATGCCCTAAAGACTCTTTCCCATTGCCCAACATCGATCAATTGATCGATTCCACGGCCGTCCACGAGATCCTTACTTTTCTCGATGCCGACTCGGGGTACAATCAAATTCGAATGAACCAAGAGGACCAGGAAAAGACTCCGTTTATCACAAAGTCTGGTACATATTGCTATAACGTAATGCCTTTCGGGCTAAAAAATGTAGGGGCTACATACCAATGCCTAGTTAATAAAATGTTCGAACATCAGATAGGCAAAACTATGGAAGTTTATATTGACGACATGCTGGTTAAGTCCCTGTGCGCAGAGGACCATTTGACTCATTTATAGGCAATGTTCGACATTTTAAGAAGGTACAACATGAAACTCAACCCCGAGAAATGCGCTTTTGGAGTTGGCTCGAGCTAGTTCTTAGGTTTCATGGTGTCGAACAAGGGGATCGAGATCAACCCCGACAAATCAAAGATATCGAGGAAATCATCATCGTAGGTAATGTAAAAGCCGTACAACAGCCAACTGGACGGATAGCTTCCCTAGGCCGATTTATCTCGAGATCATCGGATCAGAGTCATCATTTCTTCTCCCTACTCAAGAAGAAGAACGACTTCGCATGGACTCCGAAGTGTCAACGAGCCTTAGAGTTAAAACAGTATCTCTCGAGCCCACACTTGCTTCATACTTCGAAGGAGGATGAGAAACTTTACTTGTATTTGGCTGTGTCCGAGGTAGCGGTAAGTGGCGTGTTGGTTGGAGAAGAACAAGGTACGGGATTTCCGGTTTATTATGTAAGTCGGACCCTAGGAGATGTTGAAACCAGGTACCCGCATTTAGAAAATTTAGCTCTTGCATTAGTAAGTGCATCTAGAAAATAAAACCATATTTTCAATTCCATCCTATATGTGTATTGACTACATACCCGCTTCGAAATATCTTGCATAAGCCCGAGTTATCGGGCCGATTGGCCAAATGGGCCATCGAAATTGGAGGGTGTGATATCGAATATCAACCCCGAACGGCTATCAAGTCTCAAATTTTGGCAGACTTCGTGGCCGATTTCACGCCCGCCCTCGTATCCGAAGTAGAAAAAAACTCTTGCTAAAAACGGGTACATCATCGGGGGTATGGACCCTCTTCGCGAATGGTGCCTCAAATGTGAAAGGGTCCAGGCTCGGTATAGTTTTAAAACCGCCTACGGGTAGCATCATTAGTCAATCTGTCAAAACCTCGAAATTGACTAACAATAAGGCCGAGTATGAGGCCATGATTGCAGGTCTCGAACTGGCTAAAGGCCCAGGAGAGGAGATCATTGAGTCCAAGTGTGACTCCCTTTTGGTAGTAAACCAAGTAAATGGAGGCTTCGAGGTTCGAGAATATATGATGCAAATGTACTTAGACAAACTCCAAGTGACATTGCATCACTTCAAGGAATGGACACCGGACCATGTACCTCGAGAACAAAATAGCGAGGCCGATGCACTTGAAAATTTGGGATCGTCGGTCGAAGAAGATGATTGTCCCCGGGACTATCGTCCAATTGTCGAGGTCAGTGATCGAAGGCCATGCGGAAATTAATTCAACAAGTTTGACGTGGTATTGGAGGAATAAGTACGTCGGATACTTGAAGCACGGGAAGCTCCCCTCGGACCCAAAAGAATCAAGAGCCTTACGAGCCAAAGCGGCTCGATTCTCACTTGATGAAAATGGAACATTATATAGAAGAAACTTCTACGGACCACTAGCAATATGCTTAGGACCTGGGGACACAGATTATGTATTACGAGAAATCCACAAAGGCATATGTGGGAACCACTATGGTGCCGACTCTTTGATTTGCAAAGTTATTAGAGTAGGGTATTACTGGGATAGAATGGAAAAAGATACTAAGGAGTTCGTTCGAAGGTGCGATAAATGTCAAAGGTTCGAAACAATGATCCATCATCCCGGTGAAGAACTCCATTCGGTCCTATCCCCATGGTCGTTCATGAAATGGGGGATGGACATCGTCGGCCCCTACCAACGGCGCCATGTGAAGCTAAATTTATTTTGTTTATGACTGACTACTTTTCAAAATGGGTAGAAGCGCAGGCCTTTGAGAAAATAAGAGAAAAATAAGACATTGACTTCATATGGGACCACATCGCATGTCGGTTCGGGATACCCGCCGAGATATTATGCGACAATAGGAAGCAGTTCATCGGCAACAAAGTGAAAAAATTCCTTGAAGACCATAAAATCAAAAGGATATTATCGACGCCCTATCACTTGAGCGCAAATGGCCAAGCCGAATCCACAAACAAAACTATCCTTCAAAACCTGAAGAAGAGATTGAATGATGCTAAAGGGAAATGGAGAGAAGTATTGCCCGAGGTGCTATGGGCATATCGAACAACGTCGAAGTCGAGCACGAGGGAAACCCCATTTTCTTTGGTGTATGGGTCCGAAGCATTAATTTCGGTCGAGGTCGGGGAACCCAGCGTCATGTTTCAGCATACTACCGAGGCTTTGAACCACGAGGCCATGAACACTAGCCTCGAATTACTAGATGAAAAACATGAAGATGCACTAGTTCGAATGGCCGCACAAAAGCAAATGATCCAGAGGTATTACAACAGAAGGGCAAACCTTCGCCATTTCGGAGTCGGGGACTTGGTCTCAAGGAAATTCACCCTTAATACTCGAGACCCAAATGAAGGGAAATTAGGCTCCAATTGGGAAGGGCCGTACCGAGTCCTCGGAATCATAGGAAAAGGATCCAATAAACTTAGCACAATGGAAGGCGAACAACCACGAAACGATTGGAACATATCGCTACTGAAACGATACTATTGTTGAGGTGTGACCTCCTCCCTTTACTGTTTCTCATTTATATTTTAGATTAGCCCGTGCAGATTTTCGATTGAAAACATCGAAGCATCCCTTCAACTCGAAGACCTTGGTTTTTAAAGCATGCGTTGCACTCTTTTTCCCTCAGATCGGGTTTTATCCCAAATGGGTTTTACCGGCAAGGTTTTTAATGAGGCAACACTTATATGCTACCTAAGAAAAATTCAACAAGTATTCAAGGCTTCTTTTCAATCAACCTCAAATACTGGGGGCACCACCCTCGGAGGTTGCATTTTCGGAGAAAACAATTCATGTCAAGAGGGCCTCAATAGGAAAATGATGTAATTGGCCAAACGTTCAAATGAACCATGTCCATGTAGAGCAGTCGAGCCCCCAACAGTAAAAAATGTACGCATGTATCAATTACTCAAAGAAGCACTGTTATTATATCAAAACACTTTGTGTCTCAAAAGAAGTCTAGTATTATACGAAGCTTAATGCTTATAATTCTATAAGAAATGACCTGAGGGACAGAACGCATAAGCACCTCGATTTTTCGAGGACTATCATCGATAACCAACACATCGAGTCATCGAGTACTCAAACTCATAAGACCTCAAACAGGTATCCCCTCGATATAAATGCCAAGGCCATCATACTCGTGGACTAAAGGCTACGACCATACAAAAAGACTGCGGTCATATAAAAAGGCTACGCCCTAATTCATGCAGTTCGGAGACATATGACTTCATCCATAAAACTAAAGGCATTCAAGCACTTCAAAAAACCGGTTAAATCAGGCTACCCTCGGCAAAAAGCAAACGATAAAGGGCTTCGATAAAATCAGCCCTCGAATAAATCGGAGGCTTCGATATTATCAACCTTCG
This sequence comes from Nicotiana paniculata, assembly GCA_005239505.1. NCBI lineage: Eukaryota > Viridiplantae > Streptophyta > Magnoliopsida > Solanales > Solanaceae > Nicotiana > Nicotiana paniculata. Next base: position 24,010 of record ML343268.1, read on the forward strand.
AAAAAAAACTCAAGATATATTCAATAATCGGTATTCGATTATCGGTGAACAACGAATTATAGATGAGTTTCCAATCAATCAAACCTTCGAAAAATCCAACAAGTACGAAGAACACATGCTAAGGCGTACCAAAATTTTCACTAAGTCTTTAGCCGGAAAGATGAAAAAATCATAGCCATTTCAGAGGCCGAATTGGCCCAACCTAAAAGAGACGAAGGGACAACTTGAAGATACTAATGATTATAGTCTATAATTTCATATTTTAGTCGCTTATTACACTCTAGGTTACTGCACTTTAATTGAGTTTGAGCTTTAATCGCTAGTGGTTTGCACTAATTGTGTGTTTTATGCATTGTAGGAGTGATTCCGAGCTATATAGATGTTATGGAATGAATTTAAGTGATTTGGAGCTTTGAATTCTAAGTAAAATACCAAGTAATTAATCCGTGATCGTGTTCAGGGGTCAAATTTGATAGTTAAGAACAAACAAAGACTCGAGTAGGCATATTGCGCACTGTCTAGTAAAATAGACATAACTGTTTTCTCAAAATTCAATTTGGGATATATAATATATGGTTGAAAAGATAACTCAAATATATACAACTTTCATGTTTTATGTTTATCCAAATTCTAAATGGAACAGGGTGAAAAACGCAGTTGACGCGACCGCGGACCTGACGCGGACCTGACGCGGACTGAGACAGAATGTTGGTAAATGACCGCGCCCGGACCGCGGTTGACCGTGACCGTGACCGCGAGCTTCCAGTCCTGAAAAATTGTCCTTTTTTGCGTAGGAGAAGGTATAATTGTTTGGGCCCGACCCTACTTAGTATATATACATGGGAGAACGTTATTTTTGAGAGATTGGACATATTTTAGACAGAGATTCGACCTAAGGAGGCAGAGACACAGTAGGAGCAAGGCGGGGAATTCTTCTATGAGTTTTTCCTCCCTCTTGTTATTTTTCATTATTGGTTATTGTATTTTTACATACTATTATGAATAGCTAATTTGTTATCTAGGGTTTTGATGGAACCTTTTGTAGGATAAATTCTTGTTATGTTTTTATATAATTGAGCCGTTGGATTTCTCTACTTGTTCAACTACGTGTTTATTGTTGTTGATTGAATGGCCATCGATTGACTGCGCCTATTTATTATGTGTTACTTGATAAGGGATACATATTTAAGTAGTTGTTGAACAACGTCACTCCTAACGTATGTGAGAAATCAATACAGCGGGTTTAAAAGTAGGTTAGAAATAACTAAGCCTCGACATGGTCATAATGAGAGGTTAGATAAAGCCAACTAGTGTAGTTCAAAAGAATATGTCTAGTAAGTTGTTGTAGTTGCTCGAGAGAGAATTACGGCACCTAAAGTGCTCAAGATCAGTAGAGAATACATAGGCGAAATTGTAGTGAACATAGCGGGAAGGATTCCAACATTTGGGGAAATCATAACTCTAGACCTCCTTAGTTCTGTCCCAAATTTCATCCTTGTTAGTTGTTAATTTTACTGCTTTATAATAGTTGTTAGTTAATTAGTTAGAAATAAATATTATGAAATTGTTTGAACTTGTGTTTCTTAGCAATATTGAACAATTATAGTGAAACCTTAGTTCTCTGTGGGATTCGACTCCGGACTTATAGACCGGATTATATTTGCAGCGACCACTTATCCTTTTTAGGACTAGAGTTGGCGTGATCACCTAAGGGCCAATATTTAGATAGCTTAAAGGCTGAAGCACATCAATGCTCGAGACCTTACCTAGCCTTCGCCCGAGCTAGAGTCAAACCAAAGAAAAAGCTCAGCTCGAAAATCGAACCTTAAGAGGTAAACTATTGTCGATCGTTGATCAAACACAAAACCTAATGGTATTATATTTTAAGACCAAGAGGTGGACCAATTGTCTACAACACCAAATTTCATTTCACAAATGAAGACAAAACGGAATTTAACACGAAACGAAGATGAAGAGAAAAAGTTCTGTATATTCAAAAGATGATTCAAAAGGTACATTTACAAGACCCCCACATATGGCCCTTACACAAAATAAAGAAAACAAAAGAACCTAATATACTTTTGGGGTCACTTGCTCGGAGGCAGTATCCACTGGAGCTACATCTTCGGGGGCTTTCTCCTCCTCCTCCTCGTCGCCTTCGTCTCCCTCACTTTCGGACCCGCTGGAAGAATCCTCTTCCGTGGAGAGCAATGCAGCTGCCTCTTCTTCCAGGGCCTTTACCTTCTCGATTTAGGCGGAAAGTTCGAAGCCTTTAGCATGCACCTCCTCGAGAGTATGCCTTCGAGACTTTAGCTTAGCATGATTGATGGCACATGTTAACTTGAGCTTGACCGCAGCAGAGATATACCAAGATTGAGCATTAGCAACAGCAGTGTGAAGCTCGGACTTGACCTTAGCTAATTCAGCGGCCGTCTCAGTGTGAAGCTCCTTAAACCCATGACTCTCCTCTTTTTCACTCTGAATCTGGTGCTCGACTAAGGCCAGTTTTTCCCGAAGAGTATCCTTCTCGGAGGCCAAACGGTCCATATTTTGCTTCCACCCGATGGTTTCAGCCTCTTTGTTCTTAAGCTCATCCCGAAGTTTCTCCACCAGATCGACCTTCTGATGAAGCTGCAAAATTAAAACATTAGACACCAAAGCAAGTAGATACAAAGTAAAGCCCACAAAGGCTATGTTACCTGTTCGACGAGCTCGGCTCGCTCTTGGGAAGCCTCCTCCGAACTTGCTCGAAGATCGTTGAGTTCCCCCTCTCTTTTGGCATAGAGAGCCTTGAGTTCGTCCATCTATGACATGAGCTTCCTGAGCTCATCTTCACAACGGGAAATCTCAGCCCGAGACTTGGAAAAAGCTCGTTCATATAGCATCACGGCCTTATCATGAAGAAAGGGAGTCAGAAAGGCAAGAATCAAACTCCAAATATAATTGTTAAGGCAAAGTTTACCTGCTTCCGAAGCTTCTCAGCCTCTTCGAAGATGAACGAGGCGTCAAGGTTGGGGCCCTCTTTGATCCCGGCAAGGCATTCTCCGCAGATGTCGTCCTTCCCGTGGGATGTTCCCACATCGGAAGTCTTTATATCTTGGGCATCCCGTATTTTCCCCACAAAGAATAATGGGACCGGCGGAGAGTCGTCCACATCAATCACCCCCAATGGTTCAATTGGAGCATTCTCCCGCCTTCGAGGCACCCCATGGTTGGACTCTTCGGGTTCATCGATCAAGTGCCCTATGGTGTAAGGCACTTTCTTGTCACTGGTCAGCTCGAGGACTTTGCTCGAGGCTCCCCTCAGAGACCTCCTCGGCATGAGATTGAACTGCATCAGCAGCCCTCAGTTCAACAGCCTTTGGAGCATCGGTGCTTCCTCTCCTCCGAATCACTAAAGGGCGATCATCATCTTCGCCCTCAGCATCGTCTCCCTCTTCGTCCTCAGCACGAAGAAGTTCTGCAGTTTCCGGAGTTAAGGCCACCGTATCGACCTTAGATTTTTGGACCTTGGTTTTCTTTGGCTTCGGAGAGTTTGTCGGCGACCCCCTCTTTATTTTTCTTGTCTTTGGCGGGTTTTGGGGTTTCTTCCTCACCGGCTGGGGGCGGCCTCATCGAAATAACGTCTCCGAGGCCTGCACAAATCCAAAATTAAGTATTTATCTTAAGAATATTTCGCTAAGAGATGCAAATAATGAAAGATCACCGTGTTTTTTGGCCTCCTATCGGCCTTTGGCCAATTCGCGACAGACACGATCGGCGTATGAGGAAGTGGAAGCCAGTTTTCGAGCCCAGCCCGGGAGGTCTGCTACCGCACCTGGATACCAAAAGACGGCTGCATCATTAAAAGGGGGCTAGTTCAAAGGAAAACGGGAATATCAAAATAGTGAAACACACTCGATAAGCCTGTACTTACTGATCACTCTCAACTATGTCTTGTAGAAGACTAAGCGGGCATTGCAAATATAATCCGGGGTATTACGCCCGAGTCGATCCCACAGGGAATTTACGTATCAGTTGAGTCTATAAAATACTAAACTGTTGCTAAA
>ML343270.1:0-28078 GCA_005239505.1 Nicotiana paniculata
AGAGTGCATATTTAGGTAATTGTTTGAACAACACCACTCTCGGAGTATAGACGAAAGTCATAAACGAGGGTTTAGAGATTGGATTAGAGATAACGATACTTCGGGTGCAATCTAAGTGAACTGCAATGCAATCTAGCTAGCGTAACTTGAGAGAGTGCATCTAGTAAATTATCATAATTACTTGAGAGACATTTATGGTATATAGAGCGTTCATGATTGATAGAGACGATTAATCAAGCTATACGAGTATCCGAGAAGCAAGTTCACCAGCGGGGGAAACTATAACCTTAGATTTTATTACAATTGTTTATACCTTAGTATAGTTAATCTTTACTTTTAATATTTAGTATTAGTAATTTANAGACCATTCTTCACTATCGCAAAGAGTCCTTTAAAGTCCCAGCTTGGATCAACTTTAAAAATGTTAAAACATTTTTATGCAATCCATTGAGGTGGCATATGAAAATTGTCAAATACTTTTCAATCTGTACGATTTATTTTCAAAGCTTTAATCTGAATTGTACGGTCAATGTTACTTATTGGATTTCCAAACTCTAAATAGACACCCTTCTGCTTGCATCGACAAACACATCTTTTTGAGTCATTGGGTTTGAAATATAACTGTCTTCTAATCTTGATCCCCATGTTCATACAAGCCTCATTAAACTGTTTAAAAGACTCAAACTTCATTCCTAGTCCATTTCTTCGTTATACTCCTCTTATGCAACACCTCATCTTCTTTATCATTACCTCAAATTCATCAGATTCAACATAGAATCACTATTCTCATTTATTTCTGTAATTAGAATGTCACCAGATGGTCCAACTCTATTATTTCCATCATTGGTATTTTCTTGGTCTTCCTTTTGCCTTCTTAAATAATTCTCAACAATAATATCATGATTATTAGTAGAGTAATAACATGATAATCGTTATCATCTTCCTCCAGGTTATAGTCTGGATCATTGAAATATTGATCATCTAACCGATCCTCATCCTCACTTTCTTCATCACCATTGACACCATTACCCTTTCTCTCAGCCACCCTATTACTCATAACTCTATTTTTCTGAAATACCCCATCTAGAATTTCCAACCAATCATACATAATATACAAAATAAAGAGTTCAAATATAGTTCAATAATTAACAAATAATTAACAACCTAACACACTTTCATGTTAAAACCCTAAACTATAACAAATCATAATTCCAAAAGAATCAGAAACCATATACTATATAATAAACTCTAAACCTCACATGTATAAAAATTTATAATACCTAAAATATTTAAAAAAACTAACTCTCACATGTTGTTCTTTGATTACAACAAATAGCAGATTAAAAAATTTACCACAGAAAGACAAATTCTTTTTATTGAGGGTACCTCATTTTCTATCATATACCCTTGGCGTAGTGGTTCAATCCCACATTAAACAATGATTGTGAGGAAGACATGGATCCCTTTCTTTGAGATTTTTTATTTTTTCTACTGAACGCACCTTCCAATTCCATGTTGAAAAGCTCAATTTTGGACTGGAATGAAACCATGGAGAAGAAGAGACTTTAACGTGAAATAAGGGTCAGAGGAATTTGGTTAGTCTTTAGTGTTTATTTTATCAAATAGGTGAATTTTTATTTAGCGGGTCGGGTTGGTTATGGGTAGATTTTTATATTTTGTTTGGGTGTTATTTGTTCAAATAATAAAAAAATTCCATGTAGACTACCATGTCACTTTTTTCCATCAGAAAATTTGATACTTCTGATTGAGTGACTATTTGTGTGCATTAGGAATAGTTGAGCGATTTTTTTGTTACAAACTAAAGAAAAGTAACTTTGTTCCATTATTTTACAAAGTTTCAGCGATCATCTATGTAATGGACTCTGATTATGAAATTTTAGTAGTTCGAGATGGAAAGGTCTTCAAGATTTGAGAGGCTAAATGGATCTTATGAGATTGAGATGAAGAGGAAGAGCCAACTTTCTGGGTGGGTGAATTCATCAGTAGGAAATTTGATAATTACAGTTTCATGCAAACTAAAATTCAAGAACATGATAGAGTTTGATGAGAATGGAAAAGAAAAAAAAAGATAAACCAGAAAGTGAAAGAAGAGATCCAAGTTAAAATAGAATCCAAAACGAGCACCATGATTTCTATTGAGCTGTATATTTATATATTCGTTCCAGTAGTTAGTTATTGAATTGCATAGTTGTCAGTTAGTTGTTAGATTAGTTGAACAGTTACAACAATTCAATAGTTACAGGTGTATATGTATAACAAGTTTGTACGGTACATCAATGCAATACACATAATATTCATTTCCAAAATATCTTCTCTCAGTCTTCTCTCTCTATGAAGATTCCAGATCTCCACCATTAGAGCTCGAAATCGAGCTCGATCCATATGTTGCACCTAAAGCTCAACATCGTATTAGATCCTATCATCTCATTCTTCTTTCTCCTCAGCATCGCCGGTAATCTTGATTGAATTTTTTCCCCAATTTTGAATTTAGCCCTAGAAGATCGTGCTTATCTTCAATTTTCCGATCTACCTTTTTCTCTCCAATTTTTTGACTTTGTCTTCATCAAATTGACCTCTTGTCTCATGGCTATCACAGATTCGAGTACTGAGTACAATATTGATTCAAGTAGTTCTTCATCCTCCCTAGGAGTAGAGTCCGGTGTGGATCCACGTAGCCATCTTTACATGCATCCTTCAGATAATCCTGGCGTCATGTTGGATCTGGTCCCTTTCAGTGGCTAAGGGTATCGATCCTGGAAGAGGAGTGTTATGCGATCCCTCTCTGTCAAAAACAAATTAGGTTTTGTCAATGGTGAATGCAAGTGGCCATATCCAGAGAAGGAACCTTTGAAATTTCGACTATGGGAATGATACGACAATATGGTTACATCATAGATCCTAAATTCTCTCGCCAAGGAAATAGCTGACTGTGTTGAATATGAAAATGATGTGTTGAGTTGTGAAGATATTTGGAGGATCTTTATGATATTTCAAAAGGAAATTAATGACCTCTCTCAAGGAGTTTTATACATCACAGGTTATTACACTAAAATGAAGAAGCTTTGGGAGGAACTGAGCACACGGAGTTCCAAGACCCAATGCACCTGTCAATGTACATGTGGTGCTAAGGAAAATATGCATAAAACTGAACAAGACAATCATCTAATTAAATTTTTGATGGGCTTAAATAAAGTGTAAACAACTGTGTGAGGGAGAATTCTTATGATGAAGTCATTACCCTCTATAGCACATGTTTTCCCCCTGCTAATTTATGAAAAGAAACAGAGGGAGGTTAGGGAGAACAATCATCTTATATTTGATTCGTCGTCTTTAAATGTTAGTGCCCCAAGGAACGTCCTCTAAAGTGGCCAACACTCTGTAAACTCTGCCTCTTTCAATGTCAACACACCAAGGAACAACAATTTTAGAACCAACTACTCTACAAGCAACTATTCTCCCACCATCACCAGCTCACATCCCTTTTGTGATTACTTCAAACACCCAGGAGACACCAAAGATAAGTGTTACAAGCTAAATGGATATACCCAAGGGTCCAACCTAAATCCTAAGTTAGACAAGGAAAAGAGAATTGTGGCCAATGTACATGGTGCACCTGAGATCCACTCTAGCAAACATGAAGAGCTGGAATCCATGGAAGGCAACTGTAACTCCAATGTCAATTTAACCAAAGAACAATATGGGAAACTGGTTTCTCTACCGCAACACTTTCATTCTGGGAATGGTGGGAGACCTCAAGTATTCCTAATGGAGCTGTAACTTTGCAGGTACAATGGAATGCTCTGCCTCTGTTCTTTCACTTGATTTTAGCTTGTTATCATGCATATATTTACATCAAGTGTTGACATACGGATCCTACACTCAGGATCTTCCAACCACATGACATTCAATAAATACCTCTTGTCTGACAGTAGAACCTTGCCATATCCCTTGTTAACTAACGTAACAAATAGTTATCGAGTGAAAGTGACTGAAATTGGGACAGTGTCACTTTCACCTCAGATTATTTTGCATAAAGTCCTTTATGTTCCTTCATTCAAATATAATTTAATTTTTATTCATCACTTGAATTCTCATCTTAAAGGTTTAGTGGCCTTTTCTTAATCTCTATGTCTTCTATAAACCCCTTCAATGAAGAGGCCTCTAGAGATTTGGTAAGGTCGAGGATGGGTACCTTCTCTGTTCAAGCTGCTTGAAGCATTCTTGCTTTGCCACACCTATTGCCAGCTGCTTATTTCCACTTCATGTTTTACGTTCTTCATATGAATAATTTGTAAATATTCCCACATGCAATAAAACTCAATGTTCAGTCTTACATTCTTCTATGTCTAGTAACATTGATACAGATTTGTTGTTGCATAATAGACTGGGACATGTACCTGATCTCGTCCAATTCACACCTAAAATCAAGGATATGAGACGGTGGATTGCAATAGTAGTACCCAACAAGAGCCGGAGTGGATTTCCACAGGGAGCTATATATGGGAGTTAGGAGTATATATTGTAGTACGTGAGTTTGAACTACCTCAATTTACACTTCCACTAATTGAGGTTGTTTCTATGTCTATTTTAAACTAATTAAGAAATGAAACTAAGAATTCGTTTATGTTGTTTTTCAAGTTTTGTAAAAAGCCTAGGGTATGACCATTACCTAGGTGTTTGCCTAATGGGATATAGATCTTAATGCTTGTTTTGTTGATCGGGGTGTATTATAGCTATCAACTCTCAATTACACACTTAATACCTCTCTGTCAGAGAGTGATTTTGCCCAATTTGGTTTTCTCAAGTCCAAATGGGCATCACAATAAATAGTTGATAAAAGCTCAAGTCAGGTTATTACTATCTCTAGATCAATATCTCGATTGACCCAATTTCTTGTTAGCCAAATTTTCCTAGACTAATTCACTCTTTCTCAAGTAGAGACTAAGTCAAATAGTCATGAACTAATATTTGCAACTACTAATTCCACAAATTAAAGCATGAACAAGGTTAAATTATAAATACCCAACCATAAACACACATTAAATTAAATACCCATAAGGTTTACACACTAGGATTGGGTCACAACCCTAGTAAAAATCTAGCTACTCATGCTTGAAATTGAAGAAATAGAAGCATAAATGCTAATTAAACTCATATTGTAAAATCAAAATGATAAAATCTATGTTAAAATAATCCAAAATATGAAAAACTACTAAAAGAAGCAACGAGAAATATATATTGTAGTTGCTAATGTCAAAAGTTCGCCCGATTTTGTTAAACTCGTCTATTTAAATAGGGCTGGATATTTCAGACAAAAATGCCCTTCGGGAGGTTCTGCGGCCGCACAATTTCATGTGCGGTCCACAGAAGTCTTCATCTTGCAGGAGTTGGGATTTTACGGCCACACAATTCTCCATTGCGGCCGCGAGACAATGTTTCTGCAGTCCGCAGATTTATCATTGCGGCCGCAAACTGTTCTTCTACGGTTCACATCTCTCTTTATGCGCCCGCAAGGCACTTCTTCTTCAGCCGAACAATTATTGTGCGGTCCGCAATCTTGAGGGACTCTGAACTTTGAAATTTTGCTCATCCTCTAAAGTTGGTCTCCAGCTCTTCGTTTGCGGCCGCACAATTCTTGTGCGGCCCACAGTTTGTCTGAACTTCTATTGGGATTTCCTACATTATTTGCGGCCGCATATGAAATTCTGTGGTCCACACACTATAAGCTATTGTGCCTTTTGTTGCCTTATGTTTTAATTACCCTTTTTTGAGTCAAATTTAATCTCTGAAGTCCAACTTCCAACATTCCTGTAATTTTGCACATTTTATCAGTTTTGAGAACACAATTAGACATTTTTAGACTAAAACAAAAGTTAAAAGGCGCCAATAAGTAGTCAAAATCCTCACTTATCAACTTCCCCAAACTTAAGTTTTTACTTTTCCTCAAGACAATAAAGTATTTCCCACCTCCACAAGTTAAGAGTCATTCCAGCCAATTAAAGGTGAGCCATTCGCACATCAATTGAGACCAATAATTACCCACACTACTTATGTATTATCAACAAGGCGATTAGTTAAACTTTTATGCACATATAGTTCTAATGTGACACTTGAGCATCAAGAGTTGACTTTATTCATCAAGGAAACTCTCTCTTTCATGTAGGTCATTATGGATCCCAAACTTGTCCTCCTCTACTCTCCATATGGCTATCTCACTTAAGAATTTTAGCAGCCAATCAAAAGATTTGCGAAAGGTTCACTCATCTCCCTCAAGAGAATGTCGCAAGTATGGCTTTAAGTACCATAGACTTGCCCCTCATGTAGATCGTCACTAATGTAAGGTTGTTGATACCCAATTTTTCCCTATAATATTTTCAAAATGCATGTATACTTCCAAAATCATGCATTAACATCAATAATATTTTCCCATAATTTTTGTATTTTTTGAGGATATTTAATTAATTTATCCCAGTATTTTATTATATAAATAATCATTAAATGCATTACAAATAATTTTATAAAAAATTTACGATTTACTTTTTCTATTTATATTAACACTAAGCCTAATTATTTCTTAAATGGACACATTTACATTTTTGGGTTACAATTGCAATAACTTTGCAATTATAGCCCATCTATGCATTATTACATTATTTTACCAGAAAATAGCTTGTTGCATTTTTAAAATATTGAGTAATTATTTTAGAACATTTCTATGCATGAAAACAATTTCTATAATCTGTTAATTATTTTTATAAATTATTTTTATCAATTAATTGGGTATTTAACAAATAGCCCTTTTAATTTCTTTAACTTTTCAGACCTAACCCTTTAAATACCAGCCCAAACTCCTTAATAATACCAGCCAAATTCCCCTTAAGCCCAATCTGCACCTACCCGACCCAAACCCCCATCAAATTGTGGTCGTTGATCTTTTAGATCAACGGTCCACATTAAACCTTAACATATTAATCTCTAAACCAACATTAACCCCCCTTTCTCTCATTCCGTCGTCATTGGTTTCCCTAACCTCTCCAATTCTCTCTCGACCTACCCCTAACCCTAATCGGCGTCACCGGCAAAAAAAGCTCCTATCTATGGAGATTCTGAGTATTCTCCAACCATTACCAACCATTTATGCTTCCTGGCTGTTCGATTACATGGTTCCTTGAGAAAATCTCATGGAGATTCAACTTGTTCTTGCCTGAAACTTGTTTACTGGTCTGTCTAGGGTCATTCTCATTTGTGAGTACTGATTTCCTCCTATATTAATTCGAATCTATGGCTTTTGACCAAGTTTCTCTCATCTCTGTTATTTTTTTGAAAAACCCTAGTTCTACGACTACTTGAATATGTTCAGATCTAAAACGATTCGAGTGTTATTTGGTACTTTCCCTCAAAAATCTTCTGTTTTGGTTAACTATTTCGATTCCATTTACTTTTTCTGAAATTAAGGTTCATCCTGAGTCTCTTCAAAAAGGTTTTCTAACTTCAAGTGTTTAATCTAATTATTTCTTTACATGTTTGGTTGATTTTCATATGTATGCCTAAACCCTAACTATTTCTATTTGTGACATTGATTTCTTTTATTTTTTCCCGTTATTATGTTTAATTCTGTGAACCAGTTACATTGACTGATTCTATTTACGTTTCGAACGATTCTTTCTTGTTAAAATCAATATTTTCTGGGATTCTTACCTATTTCCTTATTTGTGACTTATTAGTAATACTTGCCTTATTTGGATTATCAATCTGACTTAAGGGGCTTGATTGACTCGTCTACGGTATAGGACTGATTTACTACCTTATTCAAGCCCTAATTTTGTACTGTTAATTGACTCCCATATCTTAAGGGGTCTTTCCCAGATCTTCTATATGATTCATTGATTAAATCCCCCAATTAACTGGTTGATTTATTTGGGTTACCCTATTTATGAATTCTTAATTATTCTTGCCTTATTTGTTTACCTTACTAAGTGTTATATATAGTCTCATTACTGATTCTTCAACACACACGAACAACAGTTCAAACATACACACACACACAAAACTTCACTCTCATCTCTTATCTCTCTCTCTCTGCTACTTGTGTTCATTGCTTGTCTAGCCGGCTGAAAGCCAAGGCTAGACTGTTGAATCCTGCCTACTTTACCTTCTGTTTTGCTTCCCTTAACTGGTATGTTTCTACTCTTAATTTCGTTCATTATACTATGAAGTTCAAATTTGTGTGCTCTCTGTTGCTGTACTTCTGTTAAACCCATGTCTCTTATGTACTAGTTAATTACTATGTATTTAGCTTCCATGTTTTCCTTTTACTGCCTTAATCAACATGTTTACTCCTGTTTAAGTTTCACTCTTCCTGTTTATTGCTTTAATCAGCATGTTTACTCTTGTTTAGGTTTCACTCTAATCAACATGCCTACTTTTGTGTTCAAATTCCAGTGTTTCCTGTTTATTACTACATGTTTACTTCTGTATTTAAGGTTCAATATTCCATGTCTATTGCCTTAAGCCAGCATGCTTACTTTGGTGTCTCAGACTCCTATTTTCTGTCTAATTGACTTCAATTGGTATGATCAATTCTGTGTAGTTCAAACCCTGTCCCCTCTGTGAATTGATTAGCATGACTGCTTTTACATTAAACTTCTATGTTTCCCTGTCTATTGCTTGAGTCGGTATGCTTACTTCCATAGTTATGTATGACTGATGAACTCAGGTGTTCCCTGTTTAAGACCCTAACTCAGCATGTCCTGATAAATATTATACCCCTTCCTGCCCTATGCTTCTACTTACTAGCAAGCTTCCCTAACACCCTATTTCTATGTGTTCTTGATTCAGGATTCTTGTGTTCCCAACCCCTGCTCAATTTTGTGTAATTGTTTGTTCTTAGCATGCTATATGCTCACCTAAGTTTGACTAATGAACTGAGTGTAGTCTGGGAAATATAGAGTTTTGTGTGAAACCTTGTGACTGTGTTTCCTACTTGTTGTTGTTTGCTGAACCTTTTCTAGAATATTTCTAAGCTGTTTTTCACTCCTAATATGTTTTCACTTCTAAACCATTTCCACGCCCAAACTATTTTCACTTCTAAACTATTTTCACTTCTAAATTGGTTTCACTTATGATATGTTTTCTTAAAATTATTCCTACTCTTTCAAGCACTCCCACTCCTACTCTTAGAATACATAGGATTCTGCCCCTCCACTGTGTACTGCCTAGGAATCCATGAGATTCCTCCGAACTCTGGCACACTGGGGATGGCCTTTCCACACTGCACAAAAATGACTTCTCTTTAAAAAGGTCTTGGTGTGAGCATTGCCCGGGGTCCCTGAGGACCTTGGGAACTTTGACACACCAGGATACTCTTTATTGGACACTATGAGATATGGTACTTTGGACTGTTTGAAGGCCTGGTTTGCCAAGTTCACTTTGGGCCTATCCAGGCTCCCTATAGTATAGCATTACTTATTTCTGTAATTCATTTATGGTCTGTAATAATAATTCTTGTAAACAGATATTGGGGATATTAGTAAAAAGGGAAGGGATTTTCAAATAATTTTTGTGGGCAATTGGGTAGAAATCATGCTCCTAGGATTACTATGACTATTAGCTTGCATTAGGAATCATGCTCCTAGGATCATTTGTGCATTAGAAAACATGTTCATATGCATCATACCATTTGTTCTAAAACTTCTACTTTTTAAACTTCTGCATACATCATGTCTGCTTAAGAATCCTGTCACTCGGGTGCTATTAACCCTGTCTAAAAATCATGATCATGTGCATTAGAAACCATGCTTTAGTACTTTTATTGCACTCGCCTAAATACCATGCCTATATCGTATAAAATCAGTAGCAATCATGTCTATAAGAGTAATTTTAAAAGCAGTCCCAACACCTAGATAACATGTTTATAGAGATGAATATATAAAATCAGTTCTGTAATGTTCAACACCTAGACAGCATGCCTATATGACATAATGAACGAACTGCCTGTTTAAAACCGTTTATTAGTCTATTATGACACTGATTGACAATTAGATATCCCGTTTATAGACATCTCAGATCCACGCCTAGGCAAGCCTGTAGGATAATCACACTCTTGCAAAGTGGTAAAACTGTGCTTTGTTTAAGTACTTGTGAACTGCCCAGATTCCACAACCCCTAAAATCAGTAGGCAACCTGATTAAGTCTCCATTGCTTTGCTTTAACAAGATGATGCATATATTATGTTTATCATGCTCACCTAGGATAATCACACTCTTGCAAATTGGTAAAACTGTTGTTTGAAACGTGCAATTGACTGCTTATTTGTGGAGGTAAATGTGAGCCCCCTTAATTGTTCCTTTACCTGACAGTCCTACTTGTTTAAAATTGTCGCTTAGATTTTCTCCTTTTAAGCACTTTAGGAGAGTCTAGACTTGCCTTAATTAGAGATCCTAAACACCTCCAGGGCTATAAGAAAGGGACGGGTAATGCACACATAGAGAACGTTTAATTAGAATCTCCTACATAACCACTAAGGGGAGGGTAATTGGGTAGTAAGGGATATGATTACCTGTGCGCTAATTCCACGTGTAACCCCTCTAACTGAGGATGGTTTATCGGGTATTGCACGAAAGTGATCCTATAGGCTAATAAACCTAAGACCCATTTATTCCCATTTTTTGTAATCCATATGTGTGCTTAAACTGCTTTACTTGCTTAATGACTAATTCACAAAGAATGAGTTTGGCCGGGACCCACCGTTGTGGACCTCGAGGGGTGCCTAACACCTTCCCCTCAAGGTAATTTCAAGCCCTTACCCAATCTCTGGTAATGTAAACCGGTTTCATGAGTTACTTGCATTAGGTGCCCTAACGCACCTTAAATCCGTTAGGTGGCGACTCTTCAATTTCCATACCCCTTTCCCAAAAGAAAACGAGTTGTCCCAAAGCATGTCGAAACTCGGACTCCGCGAAAGGGGAAAAAAGGGACGCGACAAAGTTCACTCGGCTCGAAATCATGTAGGGCTTTGTCGGAATGTAATGAAGGCTTTTGTACTAAGGTTGGATGTACTATGATAGAGCGGGTGCATCTTTCCTTAAGCACTCAAATTTTTTGTTCTCGGCTCATGCTTTGCCAATTCTTTTTGAAGCACTTTCTTTTCCTTGGGGAACTAGAGAGACTTAACATCATTCTTATTTGATCATGACATTTATTTCCTCCCTCTTTGATTTCTCCATGCTTTGTATCGTTACTTTTCTTTGAATCCCTTCAACTTCTCAACTTATTCACTTTCTTTTGCATTTTTTTTTTTTTTGTTCTTTCCTTTTCTTGCCTTTCCTTCTCATCATTTCTTTTCTCTTTTTATGCCTTGATACTTCTTTCAAGTTCCTCGTATCTCCCCCAAACTTACGTTTTTAGCCAATTGTTTCACAAGATTGTTAAGGAAAGCTCGGGTGCCAAGAGAGAGTCACAATAAAACGGGTAAAGGCTTGTAGCATGGTTATCAAATGAGAAAGGCTCGAGGCTCAAAAGGGTGACTTGGGATAACAAATTGGTAGGCAATGCAAAATTTAATAGGGTCAAGGAAATCCTACGATCACTTCTCAAGCCAATCAAAACTTAAGATTTCGCCTTGAAACACATTCAGGGCAAGTTCTAGACCATTCGCACGGGTACTTGGACTTGCAACAAAACATCTCACCCCTCACGCAACCGGATTGTTAAAGAGGATAGAGTCGAGGGCCCACAACGACTATATTCAAGATTGAAAATCACTTTGGTTCGATTAAACCACTCGATGATTTCCTAAGCCAATACAAGAGTCACAAAGTCACTAACTAGAGTTATTTCTTTCCAAAAACCTTATTTTTAACCATAAACACATAGTTAAGTGTGTTGTACAAAGTGAAGCATGTTTGACTCTTCAAGCATGACTTAATTAGGTCTTTTTATTCATTACTACTACTATTATTACCTAAAATCTAAAATTGGACTCAATCCCTTAAGAAGGTTGTCACGCCATCCATCGTAGGGAAGTGTCACCCGGTTCACACAAAAACTACTAATTTTATTATCTACTAAAACATAAAAATAAGCTATTAAATAAAAAAGAAGCTACTAATTCAAAAAGAAGCTACTCAGTTAAACACTTACAAATAAGAAAACACATGTAAAGAGCTACAAAGCAAAAACTATCGAAAGCATAACGAATATACATAATGAGAGGAGAAAAGAGAGAATATATATATATAGAATAAGGAAAAAGAAGAAAATATTGTTAGTTATTATAGACCAATTGTCTCAGAATCATCAAAATATATCAAATAAACTCCACCCCCCTCCCGAATAAAAATAAGCATTGTCCCCAATGTTTAACAAAGTAAGAATAAAGGAAGGGTATGAGTGAAGAAAACTCCCTATGGATCCTTGGACATCTCTGTGTCCACAGCAGCATCACCGACCTTGGTATCATCCAACTGGATCTCATCATACTCAAATTTGGGAGTGACTGGGTTGGTGAACACATCTGACATACTGCCTCGGCAGTGTCAACAGCAAGTTCTGGCTCTTCAGACTGGCCAGCGGGTGCTATATGTGATGTAGGATCTGGGCCTGGGTGGTGTGGGTCAATCAACATGTCAAATGGAATGTCTTCGGCTGCTCAAGCTTTGTAACCTATCCCCGGAGCTTGTCCACTGACTTCTTGGAGGCCTGGGACTTCCGCATCTTCTTCACTTCCTTGCCCAGCTCTTCTATCACTGTCCCATGCTACAAAAAAGTGTCCATGATTGTGTTCTGGTTCTCCAATAGCTTCTTCAGAGTTTCTTCAACTCTGGGGAGAATTTGGGGTGCCAGAATGGAGTATTGTGCTGCAACATTACTAGATATCTCAGACAACTTTGTAGTAGCTATCTGCATCCACTTGTTGAGGCTTTCCAGTGTCTGGGAGACTCGCAGCGCAGATAGTGGAGCAGTGGGCATCGGTACCAGCTTCAAAGACGAGGTGAAACCTGTAATAAGGGATTCTGGAGGCACTGAGGCTGGAGGTGAGGTCATAGCTGCTGCACTGGCTAAAGGCTCTACTGAAGTAGATGGCATGTTGACTGTCTCTGCAGCTACCAGTGATGTCTCATCAAACTGGCCTATGGTGTTAGTCGGCTGACCCATTTTCTTAGGGTTGTGTGCATCCATCAACAAATACCATGAGAAGGGATTCTTCTCCTGCACCTTCGTATCAAAATCTCTTGGCTCCACCCGTGCAGCCGTAAGATACTCAGTAATGGTGTTGGGATACGGGTAAGAGGTATCAACTTGCCTGGCGACCACACATATGTTGGCCGACATCACGACACCCACATTGATCGGGCACTCGGCCATGATGGAGGCGACAAGAACTGCCCACGGGATAGGAAGGTATGTCTCATTGTGACTCAGATCTAGTCGGCTGCATACGAAGGTCTGCCACCCCTTTGCCTCAAAAGTCAGGGTGTTTTTATGAATAGACACCCCTGTTGTAATCCATGGTAGTGGTGGCCCAGGTGCTGCCAGAATCTCAGTTGGCCACGGGCGAGCTGCACCCCCCATTGCAAACTTCTCCAAATACTGTGTGGGCTCAACATCATCAAACCCCAAGTAGGTATTCAATGTATGCTGGTCAAAACGCACCTTTAGGTTCCTCACTTTAGTTACCTTGGTCCCTTTCTTGATATGCACCACATTAGCATAGAACTCCCGGACAAGGTATTCCTTCACGTCCACTACGCTCTGGGTGAACCACATCCATCCCCTCCGCTCTTGGAACTTCCTCAAGACTTCCGGATTGTACTTTTAAAGATCTTTTAATTGGAACTAACACTCAAGAGTGAGAAATCTCACTAGCCACCACTCATGGAAACTAGAAGGCAGCCAAACTGACGAATTTTTCCTCCCACATATCTTTCTTCTTCGGCCGCTCAAGGCCGACAACTGTAGCATATCCCTCTTGGACATCATCTCGAATGTCCTAAACTGAAGTCTCTAGTGACTGGGGAACACGTGTATTAGAGGGCTCAGAAGCCTGACTGGCACTCTCTGAACCCTCGGAGGTTCTATTTGATGATGATGGTTCATCACTGAGCTAATATCTCCCCGGTGGTATTGATTGGACGCCCGGCTGCTCATGTACTAAGGCTGAGCTGCCCTCTAAGACGTCCCTAGAAAGGACATAAGAACTGTTCTCTGAGAGGTATGCACCTCGCCCTCTGCCTATTGCTATTTCTACTTTTAGGTTGTTGGGAACTAGGCATGGGTCACTTCCCTCGTTCCCGAGAAGGGTCTCCCCTTCCTTTTGAAGTGTCGCCTCTTCCTCTAGATCGAGCCATGTTTTGTACAAAGCAAAGGCGATTTTTAGTTACAATTCAAGTTTAGACACATAATGAATGCAAGGACACACCAGAGATTACAATTAAAACACAACAGAATCATGCTTGCAGGGAAGGGTCTTGCACTCCGTATAATTATCATTGCGGTCGCAGACTGGGCATTGTGGACCGCATAATTTTCCCTTGTGGCTGAACAAGTGGATTGCGGTCCGCAGATTTCTCTTTCAGGCTGCACCTAAGACATACCAAAATGCCAACTCCTTGATGGCAGAGAATTGGATGTTTTGTGGCTGCAATCAATTTTCTATGGTCCGCACAATTTACTTTTCGGCCGCACTTGAGAGTCATCAAAATGACAACTCTCTGATCACAAAGACTAGGTTGTATTCCAGCGACAGTAGGATTTCTGCGGTCCACACATTTTTCATTGCGTTCGCCGATCCATACTTTAATATAGTTCCCTAATCTTTAACTTCTGCGGACCGCACAATTTCTTATGCGGCTGAAGATTCCAAATTTTACGTATAGACGGTCAGTTATGCATCTAGGGCTTGACATTTTTGCACACTTTTGACATTGAATTAACATCTAAGCATGATAATCAGTTCACCCATTCCCCTTAGAACATTTATCAGTCTACCCACTCCATATTCACCCCAAAAGATTGTTCAAATAGTTTCACAGACAAATAGTTCAAAATTTTACTAAAAATCTAAAAATTAATCAAGATGGTGGTGCATACTAGATATGAATGGGTGCAAGAGATGAATGATCAATAGTTGTTAGGCTTGTGAGCAGCTAATTTAACACAAAATTTTTATTTTAGCATTTTATGAGCTAAGAGAGGGACAAAAGGAAACAATGCCCATCAACCCCTATTTATAGTGAAGGGGTTCTGGCCGGTGAAGGGAAGTGATTGCGGCCGCAAAAATTTCAATTGCGGTCCGCGGTCCGTTACCTAGGGGCCTCAGATGCCCTGGCATTTTGCGGTTAACAGAATTAGTTGTGCTGCTGCAAGTTTTGTTAGTTGGGCCTCAGATGCCCTGGCATGATCTCTAATGCATGAAATGAGTCCTAAGCATGGTTTTTATTGCGCAAGTAGGAATATAAACCTAATAACATGCTTTCTACCTTTTTAATAGCTAAAGCCTGCATAGTCACCCCTTCCCTTTCCACTATCCATCCCAGAGAGTTGTTTACAACAATTATTACAGGACATTTGCATGAATTACATAACTGAATAATAAAAAGAAGAAGTTATACTATAGGGAGCCTACTGAGAGGCCCAAAATCTCCAGAATGCCTCAAATGCCATTAATTCACAGCCTTTCATACAAATCCAGGTGTGTTAGAGTTCCCTAAGGATCTCAAGGGATCCCGGGCAGCGCTCACACCCAGATTTTCATAACCAAATTGAGTAAGTGCAGTGTGGAATGGCCAGCCTTTGTGTGTCAAAGTTCAGAGGGAGCTCAAGGGTCCCAACACAATTCCCAAAATAGGTTCATACACAGTCAAATAACACATAACCAAGGCAGGTTCATCAACCAGAAACAAGGATAATAAGGGTTGGGGATACATAGGGTACATAGGTGAACATATAACAGGCATAAGTGCACATAGTTGCAGAATAAGAGGTATTCTAGGGGGGATTCCTGGGATTGGGGTATAGCACACACTTCAGGATTAACACAGATCTTAAGGTAAAAATTGTTTTGTCAAAGACAAGTCCATACTAAAACGGTTAAGTACAAAATGGAACAGAGTCATATTGGTACAGGCTTACAAAAGAAAAGGGTATCATATTCATGTTGATTTTAAAGGGAAACTGTGCAGGACATACATGCTAAATAGACAAGAATGTAAATATGTTAACCACAGGTTGCACAACAGAACCAGAGATAGAAACAAACTAGAAACAAGATGAATTGAAGTAATAAAAGAAACATATTGGTTTGGGAACTTGAATTGAAATCAGAACTACCATTAAAAAAGACAATAAACACAAAGTGGAGGGTAGGAGAGCACAATAGTTAGCCTTGGCTTGCAGCCGGCTAACTTAGAACAATAATAAGTAGCACAGAAAGAGAGCAGAAAGCTTTTAGTTGTGAGACAGAGCTTTTTGAACTAGTGTGAGTTCGTGTGAGTAGAGTACTTATAGTTTTGAAAACGAGTAGAGAAATAAGATAAGAAGTACTAGTCTAACATAATTATAGAAATAATACTTAATCAGAATCAATTAAATACCCGAACTCCCTTTAATTAGGGAGTCATAGTTCAAACGGACACAATTAGTATTAAACAAGGAAAAGAATATATTGTAGAACTGATTTTTACCATAATAGGAGTAGTAAAAGTATATGGCATACAATTAGGTCTAAATACATAATACACAACTAAGGAAAGTATACAAAAAATATTTGACAACATATTTATACACATAAAAAATAAGGCAGAGTACAATTTTAATTCTGGAAATTAGTCAAGAGAATCTCGAATGAGTTTAAAATCACAGGGAATCAATACTAATCAAGGAAAGTATCACACAAATAAGGAAATAATTCGAAAATCAGTAAAGAGTTCTAAGGAAAATACACAAAATCACATTTTAAAAGAAAATATCACAGTTCTACGGAAAATACACAGAACCAGTAGAGAGTATTATGAAACAATCAATAAAATGAATAATCAGACCTATTAAACGATAAATAGTACATGTTAAACGAAAATCAGTGAAACCCTAAGCAAGTAGTTAGAGGAACAGTAGAGATTCAGAAACCCTAACAACAAATTAGAGCAGGAAGCACATAGAACATACATGAAAGCCCAGAAGGTTCATGAGAGACATGCAAACAACATCACAAACAGACTCGAACTTCCAGATCGAACCCAGAAGTATTAGGGTTTTTTAACAAAAAATGAATCGAATAAAAGGAAAAGCTCAGGTGATGTTTAAACATGCGAAAATCGTAAGATAATGCTAAAATTTTGAAATAAATCGTTTTGCAAAAAGGTTTTGAAACCTTAGTGTTGAAAGTGAGGAAATCGTTTGAAAACAAAGAGATTTTTTTAGGAAAACATGTGAAACCCTTAAGATACACATAGATCTGTTACAGATCTAGAAATATTGGAAGATTCTTAATGTTAGGGTTTCCAGAGAAAACCCAGAGAAGGAGAAGAAAACTCAAAATATTATCGGCCTTTGGCCGGAAAGTGTAAAGATCTTACTCGAACGGCCATAGATGGCCGGAAAGATGGTATGAGGCCGGAGAGGTGAGTTGAACTGTTTGGTTCACTTGAGAGCCTCAAACGGTGACACAAGTGTGAAGGATGGAGCCACAAGGCTGGTGAGAGGCGGAACCTCCATGGTTTCTACCGAGGAGGTGGCCGGAGAAGGGGAGACAAGGGCTCAGTAGAGGGAGAGTTTAGAGAGAGAGGTGAGAGGATTCAGAGAGACGGATCAGTGAAATGAGAGGGGGAAAATGAGAGATGGGGGGGGGTAGTCACTAGGGTTTAATTATGGTAAGGGGGATCTGGACCGTTGATTTGAATTAATCAACGGTTAAGATTGAATGGTTGTTTGGGCCGGGTAAGATTTTAGGTTTGGGCTGGGGGTCTGTTGGGTTATTAAATTGGGTTGGGGTCCGGGTAAACTAGGCTAGAATTGGAATTAAAGGTGGCTATTAGTTAAATACCCGTTAAAAAATAGATAAATAATTAATAAAAATAGCTAATAATTATATAAAAATGAAATTAATGATAAATAAGTGATATTAAAGTAATTGACTAATATTAAAATATAAAATGACTAATTATTGAAGAGAAATGGTATAAAATGTACATTTAGGCTATAACTGCAAAAATTATTGTAATTATAGCTAAATAATACCAAATTGGCTAATTTGTGAAATAATTGAATCCTAATAGGATTAAAATGATATATTGATCTAGGAAATATTTTGAAATTATTTATAATATAATTTATGAATAATTATTGAATTTAAAATACTGAATAAATTGGAAAAGAAATTAACAAAATATGAAAAATTATGAAAAAATACCAGTTATTATAAAAAGTGATTTTGAAGGCACATATGCAAATTTTAAAATAGTTTGAGGGAAAATTGGGTATCAACAGCTGCCCCTCTTTACCCGCGAAGGATAAAAGAGTTGTCGGGTAAAGATATGATGGCCAATTTTGACCGAGTGAAATGGTTTGAAAAGATTTAGGCCGTACCCTGGTTTCTGAGTTGCCTACATATCCCTGGTTTTACAGGAATCATGTCGTATGTAGTTCAGGAGTCATCGGTGAAGTATACCGATGAGGTTTTACAAGAACAGACGCAAAGTATAGGGTTAGGTGCACAAATGACTTACGGGGTTGTTAGGAGAACTGGAGCGGGACCGCTCCTGCCGGGATGGCAGTTTGCTCGCCGGATTACCTGCAAATAAATAATACTAGCATATATTGTGCATAATTTAAACATGATACAAATTCCCGTTGGACCATGAATGATGTCTTTAGACGGTTAAGGATGACGTCCTCAGACCATGACATCCCGAGCTATGAATTGCTTGATGCAGGATTCGCATGCCATGAAAATGATGTTCTCGGGCCATGAGGATGGTGCCTCCGAACCATGATTCCTTTGAAAAATGACATGCAGAGGTTGAAAGAGATCCTCAATCCATGGCATGGTGTTCTCGGGCCATGAAAATGGTGCCTCCGAACTATGATGCCTTTGAATAAGTTGGCGATAATTCAGCCCATGAAAATGCAGTAAAATGATGCTGACGACACAGAGCTTAGTCTTGCGAATAAAAGGGCAGAGCTTAGCCCGAAAGGAAAGCGAAGTAAATAGTGCTTGAGACAGCAGTTAGTCTCTAAAGGTAAATTGGAGGCAGAGCTTAGCCTCGGAAGGCAGAATGGTAGCCTTATGCAAAGATGCAAATGCAAATTGGGACAGCGTTTAGTCCCGGAAGGAAGAATGGTAGCCTTATGCAGATGTAGATGGAGGTAAAGCTTAGCCTCGGAATGTTGAATGGTAGCCTTATGCAAAGATGCAAATGAAGATGGAGACAACGTTTAGTCTCGGAAGGAAGAATGGTAGCCTTATGCAATGATATAGATAAAGGTAGAGCTTAACCTCGGAAGGCAGAATGGTATCCTTATGCAAATATGCAAATGCAGATGAAGACAACGTTTTGTCTCGGAAGGCAGAATGGTAGCCTTATGCAATGATGTAGATGGAGGTAGAGCTTAACCTCGGAAGTCAGAATGGTAGCCTTATGCAATGATGTAGATGGAGGTAGAGCTTAACCTCGGAAGTCAGAATGGTAGCCTTATGCATAATATGCAAATTCAGATGGAGACAACGTTTAGTCTCGTAAGGCAGAATGAGGAAGAGCGCAATTAAGGGACGAAAGAGACATGCTTATCAAGAACTTGGACGAGGAACTTAGGAAGCTGACCAGCCGGGTTCAAGGCGTCGAGGGAATCAAGGGGGTCGAAGGGTTGAACTATGAAGACCTCTGCATACAGCCCGATGTCGAACTACCCGAGGGATACAAACCTCCTAAGTTTGAAATGTTTGATGGTACAGGTGATCCAAGGGTCCATCTGAGAACTTATTGTGACAAGCTGGTTGGAGTAGGGAAGGATGAAAGGATACGCATGAAGCTGTTCATGAGGAGCTTGAAAGGAGATGCATTGCCTTGGTACATCAGCCAAGATCCCAAGAAATGGTCGAATTGGGTGAGCATGGCATCTGACTTTATGGACAGATTCAGCTTCAACACGGAGAACGCACCAGATGTGTTCTATATTCAGAATTTGAAAAAGAAGCCCACGGAGACATTTCGCAAGTACGCTACTCGTTGGAGGTTCGAAGCTGCCAAGGTCAGACCCGCCTTAGAAGAGGAGCAGATGAACAAGTTCTTTGTCCGGGCCTAGGATCCGCAGTACTATGAATGGTTGATGATGATTGAGAACCACAAGTTCTCCGAGACTATCAAATTAGGTGAACGGATTGAAGAAGGTATCAAGAGCGGTATGGTCACAAATTTTGAAACCTTGCAAGCTACAAACAAGGCTTTCCAGTCTGGTGGTATGTCTAAGAAAAGAGACGCGGGAGCCGTGATGGTTGCAAAAAGAACCAAATCCCCACTCAAATACCAAACTTACCCAACACCTATACTCACATATCAACCAACCCCAACTTATCAAGCACCCTCACCCTCACACCAAGATCCACCACCCACTTATCAATCACCTCCACCACCGACATATCAACCTGCTTCACCCAGATACTCTCAACCCCTTCCTATCTACCACAGTTACAATTCTCAACCATCTCATTACAAATCACCCCCTACCCGTCAGACCTCATCCTAATTTTGATCGCAGACCTCCAAAACAGTATACCGCCATCGTTGAACCCATCGCCCAGCTGTATGAGAAGCTCAAAGTTGTTGGTTATGTCACCCTCATCCCTGCTGCAACCCATGAGAATCCTTCTCAATGGGTCAACCAAAAAAAGTATTGTGCATACCACTCCGGCATGAAGGGGCACATTATCGATGAATGCCGCTCTTTGAAGGACAAGATACAATCTCTTATTGACAACAAGATTATCGTGGAAAACGAATCCGCTCCAAATGTCTGCAACAATCCTCTTCCGGACCATAAGGGTGGAGGCATCCACTTGATTGAAATAGAATATGATTGGGACCCCGAGGGATCAATCGGGTTGATCGCAGAAGGCGATGATCCAAAGAAACCTGCAGTCACTCTCAACCCCATCATAGTCCAGATTCAACCGTCTGAGGATGCTGAGGTAAATATGTCCATGCCTCTTGAGTTTGAAGCAGCGTCACCTGAAAAGACACCAGTACCGATTGAAGTTGAGTTCGTGTCTCCGGTAAATGCACCCGTACCATTTGAGGTTGCAGTCTTGCCACCCAAGGCGTATGTTCCATTCGAAGTGAGGGTAGCTGCGCCAATCACGGTGGAGATATCGACCACGCCACCTTTCTATACAAATGTTGTACCATGGGACTATACAGCCGAGGAGAGAAGGAAAGGCAAAGTCAATACTGAAGAAGCTGTTGCAGCGCAGGGTATGACAAGAATTGGTAGAGTATATACCCCTGAACATCTGGCTGAATCCAGCAGACAAGCTTCCAATCGGCCTCCCATTATCGAGAAAGGTCTGGACGAACTTTGGAGGAAAGTACAAGCCAAGAAGTATTCGGTCATCGACCAGCTGAACAAGACGCCAACGCAAATATCCATCCTCTCTTTGCTGCAGAATTCCGAGATGCACAGGAATGCTTTATTGAAGGTGTTGAACGAAGCCTATGTGCCGAACAACATCAGTAGCGGGGAAATGGCCAATATGGTAGGCCAAGTGCTAGAAAGCCACAAGATCACTTTCCATGAGGACGAGCTGCCACCTGAAGGACTGGGTCACAACAAAGCACTGCACATCACTGTGCAATGCGAAGATTATTTCATCACCAGAATCCGGATCGACGGGGGATCCAGTCTCAACATATGTCCATTGATAACACTCAAGAAATTGGGTAAAAGGCTGCATGAGGTAAAGTATGGAGCGATCAACGTGAAAGACTTCGATGGATCTCAGAGGTCCACCATTGGTGAGATAAGACTATGCTTGCAAATGGGACCAACCTGGTTCAAGGTTGACTTCTAAGTGATAGATGTGCCAGCGTCCTACAATCTGTTATTGGGACGACCCTGGATCCATCTTGTTGGGGCCATAGAATCAACATTACATCAGGCTGTGAAGTTCGAGTGGAACCAACAAGAAGTGATTATTCATGGCAATGGTAGCAACCCTATTTAGAGTCGCCAGACTATCCCGGTGATTGAAGGAAAAGGAAGCTATGCGAAGAAACTTACCACCACATTGAACGGGTCAACACTATCGACAAATACAAATGGTGGGATAGCAAGATTGAAAGCATGATGAATTGGCGAGGGTACGAGCCAGGTAAAGTTCTCCGCAAGAACCTTCAGGGGATCTCCAAACCTATCAAACTCAAGAAGCACGGCACCACTTTCGGTTTGGGATACGAATACATTTGGAAAAATTCAAAAACTGGTTGCCACCATGGCGCGGTCCTTATTACCCTTTGGAGAAACCAATACCGCATCTGGAGCATACCTTCCAACAGGATGACGTTATTTATGGATCACACAAAGAAGAATCACTTGCAGCAATGAGCAACTTGTTTCTGGAGGACAGTGATATGGATTGTTGTGTTATTCTCGAGGAGGAGGGGGAGAAGGCCCTTCCATATAAGCTGTGAGCAGAGGGACGTACCTCAAGAACTGGACTGTTAGGACAACCAAAGCCCGACGAGCCTCGGGGTAGCAAGGCTAAAACGAGCATTATTCATTATTTTTCCTTACAAAATGATTTCCTTTTTCGCATTTTAATTCCTGCAATAAGATCTTCAATGTTCAAAACAATCGTTCAATTTATCAAAAGCATTTTTAAATTTTTTCTTATGAATCAATATTTATTGCTATCATTTTTCTCTCATTACTTTACCTATACATCATTACTATTATCTGTCTTGATGAACCGATGACTGTGACATGCAACGAGACAACGCAGCAAACGGACGTGGATTCAGAAGAAGATGACATACCTGACGAGATTGTCAAAGAAGTTGAGAATTTTGAGAACATACCTAAGTCCAACCTGGACGAGACTGAAATCATCAACCTAGGAGATTTAGAAAACATTAAGGAAACACAAATCAGCATTCATTTGTCGCCGTCAGAAAAGAAAGAATACGCAGAATTTCTAAAGGAGTATGAGGAAATATTCTCCTGGTCGTACAATGACATGACTGGTCTAAGTACGTCTATTGTGACTCACAAATTTTCAACCAATTCAATGTGTCCACCGGTAAAACAAAAGCTCAGGAAGTTCAAACCCGACATGAATTTGAAAATGAAAGAAGAAGTCACCAAGCAGATCAACACCAAGGTTCTCAGGGTAGTTGAGTACCCGACATGGTTAGCCAACATTGTGCCAGTACCAAAGAAGGATGGGAAGGACAGATCCTGTGTCGACTACCAGGATCTCAACCGGTCTAGTCCGAAAGATGACTTCCCTTTGCCAAATATACATATCCTGATTGATAATTGCACCAAGCATGAGCTACAATCATTCGTGGATTTCTTCGCTTGCTATCATCATATCTGGATGGATGAGGAAGATGCTGAGAAAATGGCTTTCATTACGCTGTAGGGAGTGTACTGTTACAAGATGATGTCATTCGGCCTGAAGAATGCAAGGGCCGCCTACATGAGGGATATGACCACTATCTTCTACGACATGATTCACAAGGAGATCGAGGTATACGTGGATGATGTTATTATCAAGTCTAGGAAAGCCACTGACCACATAGAAGATTTGAGGAAGTTCTTCAAAAGGTTGCGGAAATACAATCTGAGGTTGAACCCCGCGAAGTGTGCATTCGAGGTTCCTGCTGGAAAGTTGCTCGGGTTCATTGTCAGCCGCCGAGGGATAGAATTGGATCCGTCAAAGGTCAAATCCATTCAAGAACTACCACCGCCAAGGAAGAAGAAAGATGTGATGAGTTTCTTGGGGAGACTTAATTACATCAGTCGATTCATAGCACAGTCTACAGTTATCTGTGAGCCGATCTTCAAGATGCTGAATAAGGAAGCCGCAACAAAGTGGACCGATGATTGTCAAAAGGCTTTCGACAAAATCAAGGCATACCTGTCAACACCACCAGTCTTGGTACCGCCTAAGCCAGGTAGACCTCTGTTACTCTACCTTGCAGTGTTAGATGGAGCTTTCGGCTGCGTTCTGGGGCAGCACGATGAAACAGGAAGAAAGGAGCAAGCCATTTATTATCTCAGCAAGAAGTTCACTCCGTACGAGGCCAGATATTCTCTATTGGAACGCACTTGTTGTGCTTTGACTTGGGTAGCTCAGAAGTTGAGGCATTACTTATGTGCCTACACAATGTATCGCATATCGAGAATGGATCCATTGAAGTACATCTTTCAGAAGCCCATGCCCAGTGGCAAGCTAGCCAAGTGGAAAATCCTGCTGAGTGAGTTCGATATTATCTATATGACCCAGAAAGCAGTCAAGGGACAAGCACCGGCAGACCATCTTGCTGAGAACCTTGTAGATGGAGAATACGAACCTATGAAAATGTATTTTCTTGATAAAGAGGTATCATTCATAGGAGAAGACATTGAAGAATCCTATGACGGTTGGAGAATGTTCGGCGAAGGAGAAGCGAATTTCAAGGGAATTGGCATTGGAGCAGTCCTAATATCAGAAAGCGATTAACATTATCCGGTATCTGCCAAACTCAGATTCCCCTGCACCAACAATATGGCAGAGTATGAAGCCTATATCTTAGGGCTCAACATGGCCATTGACATGAACGTCCAGGAGCTGTTAGTGATTGGTGACTCAGATTTTCTGGTACATCACGTACGAGGAGAGTGGGCTACCAATAATTCCAAGATACCACCGTATCTGCACCACGTACAGGAATTAAGAAATAGGTTCACGAAGATAGAATTTCGGCATGTCCCCAGAATCCAGAATGAGTTCGCCGATGCATTGGCTACTTTGTCCTCAATAATCAGCCAGCTTATTGTGCCCACGTCGAAGAGGAAGCAGACGGAAATCCTTGGTTTCAATACATCAAGGAGTATTTGGCAAAAGGAGATTACCCAGAGCTTGCGAATCCCACTCAGAAACGCACACTTCGAAGACAATCCAACAACTTCTTTCACAGTGTAGGAATCCTATATAGGAGGACTCTCGATTTGGGATTATTACGTTGTGTCGACGCAAAGGAAGCATCCAAGCTGCTAGAGGAGATTCATGCTGAGACATGTGGCCCGCATATGAACGGTTTTGTTCTGGCAAAGAAGATACTCCGAGCTGGTTACTTTTGGATGACTATGGAAACAGACTTCATCTAATATGTCCGAAAATGCCACCGTTGTCAGATACACGCAGATATGATAAAGATACCTCCAAACAAGCTCAACGCAACAAGCTCATCATGGTCGTTCGCTGCCTGGGGCATGGACGTTATTGGACTAATCGAGCCTACCGCCTCCAATGGACACATGTTCATTCTGGTAGCCATTGACTATTTCACCAAATGGGTCGAAGCAGCACCCTACAAAGCAGTGACTAAGAAAGTCGTGGCAGACTTTGTCCACGACCGTATTGTTCGATTCAGGATTTCTAAGTCAATCATCACCGAAAATGGTTCCAATCTCAACAGTGACTTGATGAAAGCTATGTGCAAGGCTTTCAATATCAAATACAAGAATTCCACAGCTTACAGAACTCAGATGAATGGAGATGTAGAAGCCGCCAACAAAAACATCAAGAAGATACTAAGAAAGATAATAGAAAGGCACAAGCAGTGGCACGAGAAGTTATCATTTGCCTTATTGGGATATCGCACTACAGTTCGCACCTCAACAGGGGCAACTTCCTATATGCTAGTTTATGGTACTGAGGCTGCTATTCCTGTCGAAGTTGAGATTTCATCTCTAAGAATTATACAAGAAGCTGAGCTCAGCAACGCAAAATGGGTAAAGAGCCGTTATGAGCAGCTAGCCCTCATAGACGGAAAGAGAATGAATGTAGTATGTCATGGTCAACTTTATCAGAACAGAATGACCTGAGCCTTCAACAAGAGAGTCAAGCCTAGATAGTTCACACCGGGGCAGTTGGTGCTGAAGAAGATCTTTCCACATCAAGACGAAGCTAAAGGGATGTTCTCCCCAAACTGGAAGAGTCCGTACATGGTTCACCGGGTACTGACAGGAGGAGCACTTATACTCGCAGAAATGGACGGAGAAGTCTGGCCAAAGCCAATCAATTCAGATGCAGTCAAACGCTACTATGTGTAATCTTTATGCTTTCTCACTGATGTAAATTGAATACGCCTGACCTGATTCCCGTTTAAGAGGGGATACGTAGGCAGCCCTATGGGTTCGATCACAATTCAATAAATTTCATTTTTCCCCGCAATTGGAAACTGGGGCAGAATTTTGAGGAGGACTCTCAAAATTCAGAAGCAAGTTCAGCCAATCACCGCACGAGCAATAGTGAGAGACATTCACCCATCAAACTGGGGCAGAATTTTGAGGAGGACCCTCAAAATTCTGTAGCAGGAGATGTTGCAATGTCCCGAACCGTGTCACGGTCGTCGGTTCATCCCAAAATTATTTTTTTAAATTATACATTATGCTTTTACAAAATCATGCATGTTTGTTTTTGAAACAGCTTTTTTTAGCAACGCTACCCCAATAATACAGACAGTATCATCAGATCGAGCTCAACAAGTCAAGAAAAGCCAGTGGGATACGAACTAACCCCCCCCCCCCCNCTCAATACTCCGCAGTCACAATGCTCTCAATAATCACAATGCCGCAATTCATCACCAGCTAAGAATTCCTACTGTCATTTTATTTCTTGCATAAGGCTACCATTCTGCCTTCCAAGGTTAATCTCTACCTCCATCTACATCATTGCATAAGGCTACCATTCTGCCTTCGGAGACTAAACGTTGTCTCCATATGCATTTGCATCTTTGCATAAGGCTACCATTCTGCCTTCCGAGGTTAAGCTCTACCTCCATCTACATCATTGCATAAGGCTACCATTCTGACTTCCGAGACTAAACGGTCTCCATCTGCATTTGCATCTTTGCATAAGGCTACCATTCCGCCTTCCGAGGTTAAGCTTTATCTCCATCTGCATCATTGCATAAGGCTACCATTCTGCCTTCCGAGACTAAACGTTGTCTCCATCTGCATTTGCATCTTTGCATAAGGCTACCATTCTGACTTTCAAGGTTAAGCTCTACCTCCATCTACATCTGTATAAGGCTACCATTCTGCTTTTCGGGACTAAACGCTATCCCTATCTGCATTTGCATCTTTGCACAAGGCTACCATTATGCCTTCAGAGGCTAAGCTCTGCCTCCAATTTACCTTTCGAGACTAACCGTTGTCTCAAGCACTATTTATTTCGCTTTTCTTTCAGGCTAAGCACTTCCCTTTTATTCGCAAGAATAAGCTCTGTCTCGTCAGCATCAATTTACTGTATTTTCATGGGCTGAAATATCGCCAACTTATCCAAACGCGTCATCGTCGGAGGCACCATTTTCATGGCCTGAGAACACCATACTTTTAGCTCAATATATCATTTTAATCCTATTAGTATTCAATAATTTCACAAATTAGCCAATATCGCATTATTTAGCTATAATTACAACAATTTTTGCAGTTATAGCCTAAATGTACATTTTATACCATTTTTATTCAATAATTTGTCATTTTATATTTTAATATTAGTTAATTACTTTAATATCACTTCTTTTG
The DNA here is from genome assembly GCA_005239505.1 of Nicotiana paniculata. NCBI lineage: Eukaryota > Viridiplantae > Streptophyta > Magnoliopsida > Solanales > Solanaceae > Nicotiana > Nicotiana paniculata. The sequence goes on from ML343270.1 coordinate 27,808, forward strand.
CATTAATTTCATTTTTATATAATTATTAGCTATTTTTATTAATTATTTATCTATTTTTTAATGGGTATTTAACTAATAGTCACCTTTAATTCCAATTCTAGCCTAATTTTACCTGGACCCCAACCCAATTTAATAACCCAATAGACCCCTAGCCCAAACCTAAAATCTTACCCGGCCCAAACACCCATTTAATCTGAACCGTTGATTAATTCAAATCAACGGTCCAGATCCCCCTTACCATAATTAAACCCTAGTGACTACCCCCCCCCCA
>ML343271.1:0-12462 GCA_005239505.1 Nicotiana paniculata
TTTTGAGGCTATTTTTGTTGCGTTTTTGGGTGGGTTTTGGGTGACGTTTTAGACTATTTTCAGTTGTGCTTTAATTGATTTATGGGGCTGTTTTGGGGTGAGTTTAGATCTGGTTTTCAGCTGTTAACGGTGCCCTTACATAGCTAAAAATGGAGGAAAGAAAAATAGTAATCTATGATGGTCTTTTGGTGAAAGAAAATGAAATTATAATAGCTATAATATTGATCTTCAATGACGGAAGGGAAGTGAAATGGTGTTGGTTCAAGCTTNTACATATAATAAGAAAAGATGAGAGGAAGAGTGTAGATAGAGGTTGATGGGACAAGGGAATAGTGAAAGGGGGTTGAGATGTGACACGTGAATAGTGTAGTAGATGTGTGATGGGACAAGGAAATAACGTAGGGAAAGTAGGAAGTAATTTTATTATATTTGGTCCGTGATCTAAAATAAATTCTTCCGCCCTTTATGTAATAGACTTTGTTAAAAATATACATATTCTCTAATAAAGCATACTAGTAAAAATAATATAAACATTAAAATACCAAGATTAAACCTAAAAAAAATATTCAATACCAAAAAAGTGATGAAAACTCAAATATGGTCAAAATTAGGTGCTCACAGCATGCCCCTCTTTGCTTGGAAACATGAAAAGTTTTCAGGCAAAGAACAGGTGAGCTACGTGATTGATATTGACCATATCATTATTCATAAGGGAAGAAATAAGAGAAAAGCGTGAAAGGATGCAACCGAGCCCTGGTTTGGACAGCCTACATATCCCGGGTTATAAGGGAATCAGGTCGCGTGTAGTTCAAGAAGAATGATGGAGCGATGAGTTCGAGGGTCGAGCGAGGTTCCGTCGAGGCTTTGGTCTGCGGTCCCGTTATTACATCAACATCATAATATAAAAGAACTAAACAAGCCTATCAACTATGAGTTACAAGATTCCTATCTATAAGTCTTCTGAAGTCAAATCTTGATTCTTGACCTGCTCGCTTGTGTTGACCTTAGATTGGATCTTGATGCTCTTTGAAGAAAAGACTATGGCTCATTCTTGATTGCTTGATTTCCCGATCAGAATTTGGGAAAATGAAATTTGAGAAGCTAGATTGTTGACACATCATCAATGCTGACTCCAACTATCTTGTGATCCAAAGACTTCTTTCTTCTGATGAGAAACTGAAACCGCAAGCTTTAACCGTCACCTGTGCTCTACGGCAGGGCCTGAAAAGCCATCAAAGACGAACAAACGAACAAAAATTTTTCTGCCCGAGTTTGGACTAGGAAAATTTTGTGAGTTATTAGCGAAAGCTGTAAACTATCTAATTTATTGGAAGGCACACAGAAACAGTAGAATAAACTATCTAAAAGAGATAAAATTTTGTAACGAGGGATTGTGTACCCTACGTTACCCAAAGGATAGGTAACCAGGGGTTGGTACCCTGTATTAATGAAAGGGAAAGTAACCGAGGGTTGGCCCCCCTGTATCACTGGAAAGAAAACGTAACTAGGGGTTGGTACCCTGAATTACTGGAGAGGAATGTAACCAGGGGTTGGTGTCCTGTATTACTGAGAATGGATGTAACAAGGGGTTGGTACCCTGTATCACTGAAGAAGAGTGTAACCAGGGGTTGGTACCCTGTATTACTAGAAAGGAGTGTAACCGGGGGTTGGTACACTGTATTACCAGGAAATGGATGTAACCAGGGGTTGGCACCCTGTATTACCGGAAATGACTGTAATCAGGGTTGACACCCTATATTACTGGAGAGGAATGTAACCAGGGGTTGGCACCCTGTATTACCGGAAATGACTGTAATCAGGGTTGACACCCTATATTACTGGAGAGGAAATGTAACCAGGGGCTGGCACCCTGTATTACTGGAAGAAATGTAACCAGGGGTTGGCATCCTGTATTACTGGAAGAAAATGTAATCATGGGATGGCACCCTGTATTACTGGAAGAAATATAACCAGGGGTTGGCACCCTGTATTACTGGAAGGAAATGTAACCAGGGGCTGGCACCCTGTATTACTGGAAGAAATGTAACCAGGTGGAAAGAAAACGTAACCAAGGGTTGGCACCTTGTATTACTGGAGAGGAATGTAACCAGGGGTTGGTACCCTGTATCACTGAAGAAGAATGTAACCAGGGGTTGGCGCCTTGTATTACTAGGAAGAAAATGTAACCAGGGGCTGGCACCTTGTATTACTAGGAAGAAAATGTAACCAGGGGCTGGCACCCTGTATTACTGGAAGAAATGCAATCAGGGGTTGGCACCCTGTATTACTGGAAGAAATGCAACCAGGGGCTGGCACCCTGTATTACTGGAAGGAATGTAACCAGGGGTTGGCACCCTGTGTTACTGATAAAGCGTTGAATTCCTATAGGCGAAATTGTTCTACCTTGGTTAAGCTATGTAAAATGACCTGAGCGAAGAGTACTTCTATCCGGAACTATAAGCTGGATCCCCCTAGGTGAAATGGTTCTACCTGGGTTAAGCTACGTAAAGTGACCTGAGCGAAGAGTACTTCTACCTGGAACTATGAGCTGGATCCCCCTAGGTGAAACGATTCTACCTGAGTTAAGCTACGTAAAACGACCTGAGTGAAGGGTACTTCTACCCAGAATTACGAGTTGGATCCCCCTAGGCGAAATGGTTCTACTTGAGTTAAGCTACGTAAAAAAACATGAGCGAAGGGTACTTCTACTCGGAACTACGAGTTGGATCCCCCTAGGCGAAATGGTTATACCTGAGTTGAGCTACCAAACTAGGAGGTATGAATAGCAGTGATGCATGCTAAGAATAAAAGAAAAATGGAGATTTTAAGGAGCTTACGTTCGGTGACATTCCTCCTTTAAGAATCGCCATTCTGCTCTACTTTGTTCCTGCTTCAAACAAAGAAAAATTTATGAGTTTTCAAAGTGGTGGTTGGTTTGTGGCCTTGATGCCCTATTGTGGTTTGACTTCACGGCCTCTTCGCAGCTGAAGAACTGAGTCTATTAGTATGGTACCGAGATGCTCGGCTGATCTGTATTATTTTCTGAATACCTTGGCTTTCCGATGTTTCCCCCAACTGTTTCATACCTAGACGTCCTTGATATTGCGACCTTTGTCTCCGAGGCAATGTAATTTTCTTAAAAAAATCAAACTCAGTTGTCTTGCACCTAGTACCGGTTTGTGTCTGCAGTGCTTATCAACGTTTCTCATGAAGAGGTCTCGCTTAGGCAACCTTTTCAGTTTCTTTGAGACACCTTGTTTGCCTTATCAAATGAGGTCACAGATGGATCATGCCTTCGTCAATGCCAGATATGCCCCAAATTGTGCTCGATAATACGGGGAAACTGTAGCCTGTTTTACAGCCATTTCTTTGCTTCGCTTTTGACGAAAGATTAGACCAAAAGAGACTTAAAGAAAAATTATGGGTAAAAATGGAAGAATAATTGAAGGTAAAAAAAGAACTGTGCTTAAACAAAAGTCGTCCCTTTCGGGGAAAGGAATATGGAGACTTATCTGGAAGTATGTGCCGACTTCAATGAATCATGACATGCATTTTGGATTGGACGCCTGATCCTTCTGAGCTGTCTAATTCTCAAAATCCGTCGCAAAGGTTCATCTTGAAACTGTCTTGGTTGTGCTCATGCCGGAGTAGAAGACCCTCATTCGGATAATAGCGCCCTTTGTGGGTTTGCGCCAAATGACCTCTCTCATTTCTCTACTCATCGTCGCCTTATGGGGCCCATTTGGGTTTTCACCAATAAGACTCTCTCATTTCTCTGCTCACTATCGCCTTACAGTGCCCATACAGGTTTTCACCGATAAGACTCTCTCATTTTTTTATTTTTATTTTTTCATTTTTTTTTATTTTTTTACTACAATACGACATGCGGAAGGTTGCCCATGGCATGGTGACTTCAAATATTCTCAAAGATCGATCAGAAGTTCTTAACAAGGAGAATGTGAAACAAAATTTTGCCCCAGTTTTGGAATATTGGGAATATGGATTTTTCGTTGTGATGGGACCAAATCCAGGGTAAGGCTGCCTACGTATCCTTTCGGAATCAGGTCGGACGTAGTTCAATCACTCAGAAGATTTGTTGTTTGGATTCTTTTCTTTTCTTCCCTTTTTTTTTGTTGCAAGTACATAGGTTCCAAAAAGCGAAAAACAAAGAAGACAAATACAGCTCAAAAGGGTTAACAAGAGGGTGACACCTATTTGGAACAAACGAGCAGTGGTGGCCTTCATCATCTCGATTATGAGAAAATCATGCGTGAAAGTCCCACAGTGGGTAATATCAGACATAATATCTTTTGACTGCATCTGTGTTAATGGTCATGCCTCGTACCCTTCCTTCTTCATCTACCAGGTGCAAGGCCCCTTTTGGTAACACTTTCTTGATGATGTAGGGTCCTTGCCAGTTTGGGGCGAACTTTCCTTTAGCTTCTACTTGGTGTGGAAGAATGCGTTTCAGAACGAGTTGGCCCACCTCGAAGTGCCTTGGACGCACTTTCTTGTTGTAAGCACGTGTCATTCTTTGCTGGTATAACTAGCCAAAGCACACTGCCGCTAGACGTTTTTCATCAATCAATATTAGTTGTTCCAATCGAGTCTTTACCCATTCTGTATCTTCAATCTCCGACTCTGCAATGACTCGAAGAGAGGGAATTTCAACTTTAGCTGGTATTACAGCTTCCGTTCCATATACTAGCAGATAAGGAGTTGCACCATGTGCGAGCAGTGGTGCGGTATCCCAAAAGAGCGAAAGGCAACTTTTCATGCCATTGTCTGGAACTTTGGATCATCTTTCTAAGAATCTTCTTGATGTTCTTGTTCGTCGCTTCAACGGCTCCATTGGCTTTTGGCCGGTAAGGGGTAGAATGGCGATGCATAATCTTGAATTTCTCGCATACCTCCTTCATCAAATTAATATTTAGATTGGCTTTACTGTCAGTGATAATGGTCTTTGGGATACCAAAACGACAGATGATGTTGGAATGGACAAAGTCTACCACTGCCTTCTTGTGACTGCTTTGGAAGTGACGGCATCCACCCACTTGGTGAAGTAATCAATTGCAACCAAAATGAATCTATGCCTATTTGAAGCCTTTGGCTCGATTGGTCCAATAACATACATTCCCCAAGCAATGAAGGGCCAAGGAGAGGACAAGGGATTCAACTCCGAAGGTGGAGAGTGAATCAGGTCACCATGAATCTGGCATTGGTGACACTTGCGAACAAAACTGAAGCAATCTCGCTCCATGGTAAGCCAATAATACCCTGCCCGCAGAATCTTCTTCGCCAAAACATATCCATTCATGTGAGGTCCACATGCCCCTGAATGCAGTTCACTCATGATCCGCTCAGCTTCTGTGGCATCTATGCATCTCAACAAGTTCAAATCTGGGGTCCTTTTGTACAAAATTTCCCCATTCAGGAAGAAACCGCCGGCGAGCCGCCTTATAGTTCTTTTTTGATCTTCCTTGGCATGCTCTGGGTATTCCCTTGTTTTCAGGAATCGTTTTATGTCATAATACCACGGTTCACTTTCTGGTTCTGTCTCGATAGTATTGCAATAACCGTGTTGATTCCGAACTTGGATTTCCAATGGATCAATATGAGTGTTACCTGGATAAGGGATCATCGAGGCTAAGGTAGCCAAGGCGTCGGCTAGTTCGTTGTGAAACCTGGGAATGTACCTGAACTCNGAGTGTTACCTGGATAAGGGATCACCGAGTCTAAGGTAGCCAAGGTGTCGGCTAGCTCGTTGTGAAACCTAGGAATGTACCTGAACTCTATGGATTTGAATCTTTTGCTCAGGTCTTGCACACATTGTCTGTATTGGATAAGCTTGATGTCTTGAGTCTCCCATTTGCCTTGGGCTTGCCGGATAAGCAAATCAGAATCTCCCATAACAAATAGTTCATGCACATCCAGATCGAGGGCCATTTTCAGACCCATGATACAAGCTTCGTATTCTGTCGTATTATTGGTACAAAAGAAACGGAGTCGGGCCGTTGCGGGGGTAATGTTGTCCGATAGGCGAGATGAGAATTGCCCCGATCCCAACTCCTTTCATATTGACAGCCCCATCAAAATACATTTTCCATACATGGGTGGTGTCAGGAACTACTTCCTCTATTGAGTTGACCTCTTCGTCTGGGAAGTATGTGCTCAGTGGCTTGTAATCATCATCAACTGGATTCTCTGCCAAAGCTTGTGCTTTCATTGCGGTGCGAGTGACATAGATAATGTCGAACTCTGTGAGCAGAATCTGCCATTTTGCGAGCCTGCCAGTGGGCATCGACTTTTGAAAGATGTACTTCAAAGGATCCATTCTGGATATGAGGTAAGTGGTGTAGGCTAGAAGATAATGCCTCAACATCTGAGCAACCCAAGTCAAGTCACAACACGTCCTTTCTAAAAGGGTGTACTTAACCTCATAATTGGTGAACTTCTTGCTTAAATAATAGATTGCATGTTCTTTTTTTCCTGTGCATCATGTTGCCCCAGAACGCATCCAAAGAAATTATCCATCACCGATAGATATAAAAACAAAGGCCTACCAGGTTCAGGTGGGACCAGTACATGGGGTTTTGACAGATAGTCTTTGATCCTATCAAAAGCTTTTTAGCAATCGTCCGTCCACTTGATAGCAGCATCATTTTTAGTAGCTTAAAGATGGGCTCGCACGTGGTTGTGAGCTGAGCAATGAACCTACTGATGTAGTTCAACCTCCCAAGCAAACTCATGACTTCCTTTTTATTCTTCGGGGGTGGCAAATCTCGAATGGACTTTATCTTAGATGGATCCAATTCGATGCCTCTCCGGATAACTATGAAATCGAGGAGCTTCCCAGATGGAACCCCAAATGCACACTTGGCTGGATTCAGTTTAAGGTCGTACCTTCGAAGTCGTTCGAAGAATTTTTTCAAATCGTGCACGTGATTAGCTTGTGTCTTTGATTTTATGATGACATCATCGACATATACTTCTATCTCTTTGTGCATCATGTCGTGGAAAATAATGGTCATGGCCCTCATGTAAGTTGCCCATGCATTCTTCAAACCGAATGACATAACCCTGTAACAATAAGTACCCCATGGAGTGGTGAAAGCGGTCTTTTCAGCATCATCTTCGTCCATTAGAATCTGGTGATATCCAGCATAGCAATCCACGAATTGTATCTCATGCTTTGCACAATTATCTACAAGAATGTGGATATTTGGCAAAGGGGAATTATCCTTCGGACTTGCTTTGTTCAGGTCCCTGTAGTCAACACAGACTCTAGTTTTTCCATCCTTCTTTGGAACAGGCACAACATTTGCCACCCAGGTGGTGTATCGGACAACTCTGACCACGTTGGCACTCAACTGTTTCATTATTTCCTCTTTGATTTTGTCACTCATATCCGTTTTAAATTTTCGTTGCTTTTGTTGGATTGGTGGAAAATCAGGATACGTGGGAAGCTTATGAACCACTAGATCAGCACTTAAACCCGGCATATCATCATAAGACCAAGCAAACACGTCTCTGTATTCAAATAAAAGTTGAATCAAGGAATCTCTGGTTTTTTGTTCAGTGTGAATGCTTATCTTTGTTTCTCTAACTTCTTCGTGACCCCCGATATTAATGGACTCAGTTTCATTGAGGTTGGGCTTAGGCTTATTTTCAAATTGTTCCAACTCTCTTGTTATTTCCTCAACAGCCTCATCTTCGTCATATTCAGCCTCTTGATGCATTATTTCGAAATTAGACAGCTTTTTAAGATCTGGGCGTGAATTCCGCATGCATGTCATGTTATTAAAGCCGGCATTAATGAAACTGAAATGGAAACAAAATGACTGAATTAGGAAAAGGAAAAGATACAAAATTTAATACGAAACTGAACTGCATTTTATTGAATTAGAAAGGATAGAAGGGTTAACATCAAAACAAAATAATCATACTGAGGTGTTTGGATTACAACCCTGAAAGCAACCCAAAAATACAAAAAGAAACTGTAAATGCAAACTACCAAGACTCCTTACTTGTGGGGAGAAGAGTTGCTTCCAAATTGTTGAGCAAGGTATCTGGGCCAATTAGTTGCACATCGCCACGACTAGTGCCTTCACCTGCCTGGATCATATTCACTTCAGCAAACATCTGGCTGAATCCATGGCAAATTTCATCAATGTTTGTCTGGGCCGAGGAATGTTGACCTTCTTGGAGTCGTGGCTTAACAAAAGCGCAAAACTTATGAGGGATAGGTTATTTCAAGACCCATCCGTGCTTTTTGCGGTGTTTGTCTTTGTCTTCGTCTACCTGAGTCGGCCTGAAGCCTAAACCAAAATTACCCTAGTTGCTGAACGGAGAAATGGGCTCCGAAATTCCTTGCAATGATACCCCCAAGACTTTGCCTGGCTCATAACCTTGTCTCAGCATGAGTGCCGCTACCATTACAGATGTGGCGGAAAAACGAGGATGCAGAATGGGCCTTCCTTCCTCAACATGGTCTGCCACAACCACTTCAAAAGCTTGATAGACAATGGACTCACACCCTTCCTTGGCCTCAATACAGGGGATTAACGGGTCCTTATAAACGGACGACTCGTCTTCCCCGTGAACAATAATTTCTTGCCTGTCATGTTCAAATTTGAGCATCTAATGCACAGTGGATGGAACAGCTCGAGCCATATGGATCCATGGCCTCCCAAGAAGAAAGTTATAAGAAGTATCCATGTCCACTACTTGGAAGACAATTTCGAAGTCAACCGGCCCAATCGTCATGGTGAGGTTGATCTCCCCAATGGTATCTCTCGTTGAGCCATCAAAAGCACGGGACATTGCTGGGTCTGATTCTGTCTGTATTGATCTTCATGCTTTGCAAGGTGGAGAGAGGGCATACATCTACGCTCGAGCCTCCATCAACCATGACTCGCTTCACGTAGTGCCCCTCACGTTTAACATTCAAGTGCAAAGCCCTGTTGTGCCCGACTCCTTCTTCGGGGAGTTCATCATCAGTAAAGGTGATTCTGTTCACCTCAAAAAATTTGTTAGCCATCTTCTCTAACTGATCCACTGTGGTCTTCTCTGAGACATGTGCCGCGTTCAGGATTTTGGTTAGCACACGAGCATGCTCTTTTGAATTTATGAGCAGAGATAGTAGAGAAATTTGGGCAGGAGTCTTTCTCAGCTGATCAATGATTGAGTAATCCTAAACTTTTATCTTCTTCAAAAACTCTTCTGCCTCTTCTTCAGTGACTGGTTTCTTTATTGGCAATTGGCCTTCTCTGATTTGCTTGGCCTTCCTCAACTCTTCTGGAGAGTAACACCTTCCTGATCGAGTCAAACCTCCAGTTTCCCCCACTTCTTCTATGATTTCCTTGCCTTTGTAAGTCATCACAGTTTTGTTGTAGTTCCAAGGAATGGTCTTTGTGTTTGTTACGGGGAGTTGCACGGCAAGTTTGATTATGATTGGCTTAGTTGTACCCTTCGTACCGCCCTGAATCTGCCTTGTGATGGGGTGGCCTCCAAGGACATATAACCTTGGGCTTGGAACATTGGAGCGAACTTCCAACTTCGAGATTTTTGGAACGATTAAAGTTGCCTTCTCTGAGCTCTGGGCACCTTTCACAATTAATGGCACATCCCGGATTGGACTTACTTTTAGACCTGTTCCTTCTTGAATTGTTCCTGACGTCATTTCTACTCGACCAACCGACTTGTATTCTTGATTTCGGCCAATCATTCCCACAAAGTGAACATCATTGTGTACTGTCAAGGGGTTGTTGGTCACATTAGGAGGGTCCTCGTCATTTGTCACCACAATCAGTTTTTCAGCAATTAGTCTTTCTATGGATCTTTTCAGAGTCCAGCAATCATCAGTGTTATGCCTCGGGGCCCCTGAATGATATTCACATCTAGCATTTGCTTGAAATCCATGTGAATTAGGATGCATATAGTGGGGAGCGATGGGTCCAATCACGCCTATTTGGTTCAGCTTCTGGAATAAACTAGAGTATGATTCAGCCAATGGGGTGAATTTTTCTGCCGACCTTTGCTCTCGACCATAATACTGCTTAGGACGAGCATTATAGGGTGCCTGAAAATTCTGTTGTTGAGGTCGGGGGATCCTTGGAGCTGGTGCCCGTACTTGCTGATTAGGAGGCCGAGCATAGGACTGGGCATTGAACACTGTATACTGTGGTGGGCCCACAGAGTATTGAGGAATTGGCGGAGGATAATAATGTCGAGGGTAGCTGGATTGTTCGTGCTGAACTTGCACATAAGGGTGCGGTGCCCCCCTTCGAACTTCCCCGGATCATGAAGTCATCATGGACCCCTCATCTCTCATCTTTTTATTTGCGAAACTCCCCGACCCATTTTGGATAGCTTGAGTGGTGGCTTTGAGAGCAGCTTGACTTACAATTCTGCCAGTCTTGAGGCCATTTTCGACCATTTCCCCTATTTTGATTGCCTCTGCAAAAGGTCTACCCATCGCGGACATCATGTTCTGAAAGTAATCAGGCTCTTGAGCCTCCAGAAAAACAGCGATCAACTCATGGTTATCCATGGGTGGCTTGACTCTAGCCGCTTGCTCCCTCCACTTGATTGCATACTCCCTAAAGCTTTCAGTTGGCTTCTTCTTCATATTGGACAGGGAATTGCGATCTGGTGCAATATCTATGTTGTACTGGAATTGCTTGATGAAAGCCTGAGCCATGTCGTCCCAGACATGCCAGTGAGAGATATCTTGGTCAATGAACCATTCTGAGGCTACCCCCGCAAGACTTTCCCCAAAATAAGCCATCGGCAATTCTTCTTTTCCACTTGCACCCCTCAGTTGGTTGCAGTACCTTTTCAAGTGGGCGATGGGGTCGGCGTGTCCATCATACTTCTGAAATTTTGGGGTCTTGAACCCTGGTGGAAAATGAATGTGAGGGAACATGCATAGATCACTGAAAGATACGCTTTTGTGACTGCCTAGTCCTTGCATGTTCTTTATGTTTTGTTCAAGACTTTTCATCTTCCTAGCCATCTCATCTGGCTCAACTGTCTGGGCAGGCTTTTCATTTTCCCCCGGGGACTCGTACTAAGGAGTCTGGTTGTATGGAGCCGAGACCCTGAAAGCCACATTTGGAGAGTAGTATTGTCCATCATAAGCATGATATGGTGGCTCGTTGTTTGTCCTCGTCACAGGTGGTGGTGGCGGGATTGTATATATCGGTGCGCCAGACATGACAAGAGGGGTGTTCCTGAATGGTGCGGCTGGAGGTCGCACATTAGAGGTACCAGGGGCGGCATGGATGCTGTAGTTTGGCATGTACCCTGGTGGTAGAATGTGATCACTTGTTGCACGGAGCGGTGGTTGAGTAGCCAGGGGTACGGTAGAAGTTCCTTCTGAGGGACCCTGAGGTGCAGGCTGACCGGAGACCCAAGCTTGATATACATCCGACAGTTGTTGTTTTAATCTTCTCACTTCCTCCGGCTCTTGCTCAACTGACTGGCCATGGGGATCATCACTGACCAAATCGATTTCATTATTATTAGCCATTGGTACTTTCCCTTTAGATCTGGTGAAGTAATGATGTGTTGTCAGTTTCACCACAAACCAACCACCTTAAGCTTACAGACTAAAAGACAACAAACGTGTTAGGGTTAAGCATTTTACACATATGAATCACACGTAATATGCCATGTTCCTAACATTGTCACCATTTCTAACATGCTTTTGGAAGGCTTCATATTTCATCCCGGCTTATGAGGCTGCTGCTTATTGGTGCTCTCAAATTTTCTTTTTCTCTTATCTTTTTTCTTCTCTTTCTCAATTTTTCGCTTTTCTTTTCACTTGCCTATTTTCGTTCCCTCATTTTAGAGTTATTGAAATATTTTGATCGAACCTTTTAGGGGTTGCCTACGTATCATGTCGCCGCATGAATCAGATCATTACGTAGTTCAGGGACACGACCCTCTTTTTCTTTTTTTTTCTTTTTTATACAAAACAAACATTTTTTGGTTCTTTTGTTTTTTCGAACTCTTTCCAAAAATCTTTTCATTGATTTCACTTTTTGATACAAGACTCAATAACAAGAATTACATAAAGATAATTGTTTAAACACGACCAGACTTGACTCAAACAGACTTTTTAAGACAAAGGGAAAAATAACAAGACTCAAAACAACAAAAGACTCTTACATACTCAAAAACCACAAGGAACAGTCAAAATGATCTGCCAGCTGAAAGAAAATACAAAATTCTCCAACAGAATCCACCGGAATTATTGTAGTGATGGAGCTTATTCCTGCGGTTGACCCCCAACATCGCGGTATATCCTCTCTAAATCTGCAGATATGTGACGAGAGACATTCAATGATACTTCAGCAAATCGTTCGGGCGTCATTCCCTGACAACTCGTGAAATCTCGGGAGGTATATGTGGCTACCTCGAGGATCTTTCCCTTAATGTGTTCCTGAGCCAAGTGAA
>MDKI01184038.1:0-12597 GCA_005239505.1 Nicotiana paniculata
GGTTTATTTATTCAATCTTGCGCTTAATTATTTGATTGCTTGATCACCAATTGAATACTACCTGATAGGCCGTAATACTCGAATGCTTCCAAATAAAAATCTATTTCGACGGCTGACATGCCTCGCATACACCGACACAAACCATATGCATAACTTAATCACATCGAAGGAACTGATCACTACCGTAAATGTGCCATTTCAAACGTGGCTAATCAATCTATCTTCTTTTAATCATCTTCAATTGCCTCAGGAATAATAGTAACTTCCTCCAACTCGTAGCGAACTCAACCCTCACTCATCCCGAGTGACCTTGATTTACGATACCATGCTGCCTGAATCCCGCAATCCGTCTCATACCCTCCTGGTAATCTTTCTAGAACCCGGAGTTTATTTCTCTCACTCCTCCAATACTACCCTGCCTGCTGAAAATAACATAGAACACATTTCCCTTTCTTTGAAATTATGCTGCAAAAACTCAATTCTTGACCATACGGCTTCCTTTAACCCCTAGTCCAACAGGGCCAACCTTTGCACACATTTATCAAATCCCACGCACGGTTACCATTTTACTCCTTTCCTCTTAGCTGAAAATAACTTGCCAACACGCCGACAATCCGCAACCCCGTGATAACACAATCCTGCAAGCCAACTATAGGTGGTGGGACTCCCCCACTTAGCCCGAAGCTACTCCTTGCACCACTCTAGACCCTGCCGAGATCCTTTCTCCTTTGTTAATATGATCTTGCTCAACCAATCCGTCCAATCCTTCCAAATTCTCTTGCTAGCACTCCCTAAATACTCAACTTCTCTAGCATCATTCACACATTCTGCCTCCTACCGAATAGCCACTAGAATCCCTCGCAGAAACTTGCCAACCATGCCACCGCTAACCTATTCACAGGAGATAACCCACATGTGGAAATCACCCGCGGACACCTTCCAACAATGCTGAGATGCATGCTCTTTGCGACATCAATAGCCCATCCTACTCCCTGCTTCATTCACCAACTTTACTAGTCTGTCCGCTCCTCATGAATATCCATTAAATGCGCGTCAATATCTTCAAATTCCAAGCTATGCTACCGCTCCCCCATTTTGCGACTGCTTGACTTCCGCTTCCTACACCTGGCCTCCTAGAAATGGAACCACTGCGTAGCCTCAATTCAATATCATTCTTTGTCAACCGCATTCTTCAATACTCCTTCACCATACTCTAGCCCCATGCACCCGAAGAAACCATAATACTGACGAACTTAACACATTTCATTCGATCAAGTACGACGATAACACGTCGCAGGTAAATACTCCACCTTACTTGAAACACCAAGTCTTACTACTTTATCAATCCCAAAACCTGGCCATCTATAGATCAATTGCCTTCCTTCCACCGGAATCTAAATACTGAAATCTCGAAACCACACTCGGAGAAGACCTCCCTTCAATCCATTCATCACCCCCAACCTATGGGCAAGCATTCTATCATCATATCGACATCGCGCGATACCCAATCGTAACCATCATCACCACTTGAGCATAGCCTCAAAGTTCTCAGAAACCCATCAACCGATATGAAACAACATAATATTCTTCTGCAGGGCAACAACAACAACCATTTCCAACTAATCAGGGGAAACACCCCGCACCATATCCGTAGCACCATATAAATCCCTCGAACTCCTGATTCATAGCAAGCGCTCCGCAAAGCGTAAGATTGAATAGGAATAAGCATAGGCATAATCCTCAAAAGGAATCGAATCGCAAGACGAGGAATCAAGAAGGGAAGTACTCCTAACAGCCTTGTAGCCTCTCGAAGATAAGTATAGACGTCTCTGTACCGATCCGCAAGACTCTACTAGACTTGCTTATGACTCGTGAGACCTAAGGGAACCTACCGCTCTGATACCATGTTTTCATGACCCAAAACCTATTAAGGTCGTGATGGCGCCAGACACCACCGCCAGGCAAGCCAATCTTTAATTAATTGAAACAATTTCATGTTTTAACATTTATGAAGAAAAAAAAGCATTTCCTTTCATTTTATTACATATTAACTAAATAAAATTTGTTAAGTAAAACAATGGTTTGAATATTCCATTTTAGCAAATATATCCCAACACATCCCAGAACCCGGTGTCATAAGTACATGAGCAATTTCTAAGAATTTATACAATCATCACAAAGCTTGTCTGAAATACAAGTTGGACAAGGAATTTAAAAATGAAAATAAATACAGAGTGAGGGAGACTCTGTCAGCTGCGGATCGCCTTCGGATGGTGCATCTCGCCTAAGTCTCCAAACCAGCCATGTCACTATGAAAGTACCTGTGCAATAAAATGCACAACAAGTGTAGCATGAGTACAAAAGAAAAGTGTACTTGGTAAGTCGACTGCCTAACCTCAGAGAGGTAGTGACGAGAGGTCAAATTAGACACTCGCTAAGGACCCACAAATTACTTTAACAGAATATGATAAACACGGTAGGCATGTAAAGGTAGTAAAGAAGCAAATATATAAAGCACTGAAGTCCAAGTAAATACTGGAAGTAAATAAACAATTACTACTTCCTCATTTTTCCCCCAAATATATTAAATAAACAATTACTTCTTGTTTCCCCCCCCCCCCCCCCCAAATATCTTATCACTTCAAAATCCATGAAAACATTTAACAATTTAGCATGCGCATACGGGATAAGAACAATCGGCTTGAGGCGTCATAATAATCATTGTTGTGCACTTCCGAGGATCGAACGGCCCGTACCACAAGTGCACCTTTCCATAAAATAACCATGTATATGCACTGCCAAGGGTCGAACGGCCCGAACCATAAGTGCATATTTCAATAAAATAATCATACCTATGCACTGCCGAGGGTTGAACGGCTCGAACCATTAGTGCATCTTTCAATCCGCCGTGCGTACGGCCCGTTCCCATGAGAGTGGAGGAAATAACAATCCGCTTGCGGAATGTAAATTGCGTAGCGGTCACATGCAACCATGCAAAATCAACAGTCCATCCCGAATACGTCGGGAAAATAAATACTCAAGTAAATGACAGATTTCTCTTTTAAAAACCACAAAATAGTATTTAAATCCTTTCTCGAAATTCATTTGCCAAGTTTAATAATATTCAATAATATCACCTTATCAGGTATGCAATTATCCACGGAGGAAATAAATTCTCTTTCTAGCTGATTAAGAAAATGAACTCTAGTCTTCTTTAGATATTCAATTACGATTTCGATTATATTAACAGTCTAATATTACAGCAGGATCACATGTACAACAGGTAAGGCATACTAGTGGGTCATAGACTACCCTGACATGGCATAATAGTATCTACGCACGGGCTCCCGTCATCTCGTGTGTACGTAGCCCCCGCAGATAGTAACACATTCTAAATTAGTTCACCTAGGGGGGACAATTCCCCGTCACAAAGTTAGAAAGGAGACTTACCTCGCTCCGAAGTCCCATAACCGGCTTCCAAGCCCTTCCGACGACTCCCATGGATGCAAGACGCCCCAAAACTACCAAATAACGGGCAAAGCAATGAAAATTCATCCTAATACTCGCAACAAATTCAAATTATATACTTTCCCACGTGCTCTAAAATCCAAAATTTCTCGAATCCACCCGAGGCCCCTAGGACCCCGTCCAATTATACCAACTTGTTAAAACATAATGCGGACTTGCTCGAGGCCTAAAATCACATCAAACAACATCGAAACCACGAATCGCACCCAAATCCCAACTTTATGAACTTAGAAATTTCCAACTTCTACATCAGATGCCAAAACCCATCAAATCACGTCCGATTGACGCAAATTTATCACACAAGTCATATTTGACATTACGGACCTGATCCAACTTCCGGAATCGCATTTCGACCCCGATATCAAAATTCCCACTTCCGGTCGGATTTCTCAAAAACCATCGAATTTCTATCTTTAGCCAAATGACTTCAAACTGACCTACGAATATCCGAATTCACTTCCGATCACGCTCCCAACTCCAGAATCACCATACGAAGTTATTCCCAGACTTGGAATCCCAAACGGACATCAATATCACTGAAATGCGCTTCAAGCCAAACTTAGGAAATTCCTTCAAATATGCTGACTTCCACAATATACACTGAAACGCTCCCGGGTTATCCAAAACCTGATCCGGACATACGCCCAAGTCCGAAATCATCATACGAACCTACAGGAACCTTCAAATCCTAATTCTGAGGGGTTTACTCAAAAATCGAATATTAGTCAACTTCTCCAACTTAAGACTTCTGAAATGAGAATTTTCTTTCCAAATCAACTCTAAACTTCCCGAAATTCAATTCCAACCACACCTACAAGTCATAATACCTGAAATGGAGCTTTTCACGACTTCAAACCGCTGAACGGCACGCTAGAACTCAAAATGACCGGTCGGGTCGTTACAAGAAGGATGATCATTCTAGGGTGTTCGACGGATATGTGGCATGGCTAGAGGGGCAGGTCGATACTTGGGACTAGCGAGCTGACCTGATTCTTCCCCCCTCATCCCCCCCCTTCACAGAGCCGGACGAATACTATTTATGAGTATATGCCCTGGTACCGCTGCGTTACCTAACTTTTCATCAGGAATCCCATTCATCGAGCTGGCGGTTGGTACGTTCCATACGCGGGACGACACGAGTATATTTTCTGGTATTATTACTTATATAACTGTAATATAGTGTTCCATAGTTTATATTTTATTCTTTGTGCAGGAAATTGGTCTACATCTATTCTACCAGCTGGGACTGCAGATGCAGCAGCATGCCGGCGAGGGAGCAACCGCTTTCCATGATTATTGCCGGCAAGTTACAGAGCCCGGACACTACAGCGAGCCCGAGAGGATCAGCGCTTAGGACATGACCCTGCTTATGTGGCGCTAGAGCAGTACTAGTGAGATAGGGGTGTCCCACGAAGTAGGGGTGCCCCACAAGGTAGGGGTGCCCCACGAGGTAGGGCTTCCCCACGAGGTCGTGATCGACGGCGAGGAGGTGGTCCCCAGCAAGGGGGAGTTGAGGCCCATGTTGATGATATTGTTGTTGATCTACCGGGTGACCTCCACGAGCTGGACGAGTATCCCAGCAACATGCCGTCATACATCCTTGGGCTACAGCTCACTCCAGGGACTTCTCAGGTAACCCCGTCAGGTCCATTATTGATCACGGGCACGGACATTACCGGAGAGCATTGGGATGCCTACTTCTCAGACCCATCGACCGCTGCTGAGGATCGGCCGACCCAAGATGTGGATAGTGGGCGCCGACTGAGTTATGGCTCATCATCGAGGGGTGATGGGAAGCTTTCACAGGCGCATGTATGTTTTTATTAGTATTAAATTTAAATTTGTTTTTTCTTTTCTCATTTATTTTCCATAACTTTATTAATTTTCTTATTAAGGCTTCATCCTCGCCCATCAAGGAGGTAGTTTTGTGCGATGCTGACATGGCTGCGATGGATTATTATATTCAGGAGCCCTACGAGATCATGGTAAGAAAATTTAAATTGTAAAAATATTCGTCGGGAATCCTATAAAACTTGTTAACACACATCAAGTATCGGAGCCCAACTTCACCATCATCCCAACAGTCCCCCATTATACATTTTTTGCCGCACTGGCACCTTGGTACATAAAGGCGTTCAGACATTTGTTAAAGAGGAAAAAAAATTTGCTTTTATGAAAAGTTTTGCTATTGGTTATTGCTAAGTGCAGAAAATGACTAGAACGCACCCGTTATTTATAGGCAAGACAACACACATAACGTAGTATTTAACCACGCGATGATAACACATAACATATTATTTAACCACGCTATGCTTCGCGCGTTAAAGATTCTTTCGGATACAAAATAGCTTTTTCGCAGGCAGGCAGCTTTTCAGTTTGACAAGACAACACACATAACGTAGTATTTAACCGCGCTTTTCTAACACATAACTAGTATTTAACCGCGCTATGCTTCGTGTGTTAAAGATTCTTCCGGATACAAAATAGCTTTTTTGTAGGCGGGCAGCTTTTAAGTTCGACAAGACAATACACATAACGTAGTATTTAATCGCTCTATGCTAACACATAACGTAGTATTTAACCGCGCTATATATATTCAAATATTTATCAAAAATCTTCCTCCTCTGACAGTGTAGTTTTTTAATAATAATTTTAGCGTGAAATTCGAAGGTCTACTAAAAAATTTCCATTTTTAATCCAATACTATTTTTGATTACATGAACGGGAGGGGGAAATTAATTAACTTACTTAACTGAAAAATGTTAAATATCAATAAGATTTAACAACAATGAAAACATAATTTTATTTGATACATCTTGCAACATAAACAAGTACATACACTTATTACAACTATATTACGAAACCCAGTTACTACGTGTATCCTTGATAGTTGGCCACATTAGAAGAACTCCCACCAGGAGCTGGATTACCACCGCCAACCAAACCAGCCGAAGGACATTTTTGACGGTCGTGTCCTGTTTGCGAGCATATACTACATTTGCGCGCATAAACGGTATCGCGAACATCCTTTTGGTTCCGTATACGCATTCTCTTCTGAACCTGTATTCGACGTAAAAAATTCATGTTACACACCATTTTAAATGGTTCTGGCAGCCAATAATACTCAGCACCCACTGGCTGCAACTTCCCACTATAGGTGTTTAAGTATGCAACAACATTATATTGTTTACTAGTTGGCCCTAAACCAACATGTTGAAAGCACCTGATGGCATATGAGTATGGCATGTGGTAGATGGACCATTTCCCACAAGAGCATAACCTTCTAAATTTATTTATGGTATGTACATTATTCCCCCGGTTTTGATGGATAGCGGTGCGAACTTCAAAAACATTTCTGTCGTGATCATACTATAAAAATGAATGCCAATGTGCCCGCCGCCTGTATTTCTCAAATCTCTTCATAGACAGTGGAATAGATTCAACACCCCTTTCCATCAATGACATTGCAGTCCTAACCCTTCAATAAACCTCTCTGCCATCTGCTTGAACGACATCCGCACAATTGCAGTGACATGCAATCCTCTTGCCGACTTAAATAACCCCTTGAAAGACTCTGACACATTTGTAGTCAGAATTCCCCATCTTCTTCCACCATCCACATGCAAAGTCCACTTGTCAAGCTCATATCGCATCAACCAACGATAGGCTCTCTCGCCTTCATGCCTGATAGATTCCATATGCCTCCAGAATTTATGCTCTTGGTGCTCTGTTGCTTCCATCCACATCAAATCATGCAGATCCTTATTGGGATGTGCCTTCTGGAAATTGGCCTTTAGGTGTCTCACACAATAACAGTTGTAGGAATAAGGTTCTTGCCATGCATGCAAATTCTCTACAAAACTTAAGATACCACCATGCCAATAAGATACTAGACAAATTCTGGAATGCTATTTGACAACGTGCTCTTTCAAATGGTTCAAAAACAGCATCCACGTCTCTTGGATTTCATTGGCACAAATAGAAAAAGCTAGAGGAAATATTTGCCCATTAGCATCTACTGCAATGGCGATCAACAACCTGATATCATACTTTCCATAGACATGAGTGTTGTCTATGGATATTACCGGTCAACTTTCACGACCCGAAATCTATTAAGGTTGTGATGGCGTCAGACACCACAGTCGGGCAAGCCAATCATTAATTAGTTGATATAATTTCCTGTTTTAACATTTTTTTCGAAAATTGTTACCTTTCACTTACAAGTCATAAAAACGAATAAAAACTTATCAAATAAATACGACAGGTAACTATTCCATTTATTCAGTTAAATCCCAAATACATCCCAGAACTCGGTGACACAAGTACATGAGAATTTCACAAATATTACAAAGCTTGTCTGAAATACAAATTGGACAAGAAATTTAAAATGGAAACAAATACAATATGAGGGAGACTCTATCAGCTGCGGATCGCCTCCAGATGATGCAGCTTGTCTAAGTCTCCAAACCAGCCACATCTCTATGAAAGTACATGTGCAATGAAAATGCACAGCAAGTGTAGCATGAGTACAAAAACAATGTGTACTCAGTGAGTCGCCCGCCTAACCTCAGAGAGGTAGTGATGAGAGGTCGAATTAGACACTTGCTAGAGGTCAATTTAGTATATTCAAGTGAGGCACTAAGCATGAATGTCATAGACAATTTATTAAATCATGAATAAATAATATCAACTCCTTCCACATTTAACACTTTAAATCTTCGTCATTTCAGTTGACAATTTAAATCATAGTACGGGATAAGAAACATCAGACTTATTTCACATTTTACACACAAATTCTCCTTCCTCATAACTGGCCATTAAAACTTCCTTAGGCCGATAAACATGTATAAATCACGGCAAATACGAAGTAAATATCATGCGCAAGCAATGACCTTCGAACCAACATAAACATAAACTGTGCACTGCCGAGGGTCGAACGGCCTGAACCATAAATGCATCTATTTTTCCTGCTCGCGAATTAATCATGCGACGCGCTCAACACAATAATAATAAGGCTAACCTGCACGCGAATCATACCTGCGACTCAGGTGCTCATATGAATATACATAAATACAGGGTCATCCTGCTCACGAATCATACATGTGACTCAGACACCCAAAGTTACACATATTCACACCAATAAACCACATTTTTATCAGGAAAATTAGTTGTTCAATGATGTGATAAAATTATCATTTTAATAAACATGAGTATAATATTTAAAACTTTTCTAGAGATTTACTTGCCGATTTCGACAGGGTTCCAAACTCGATAGGTTTATCCGAAACACAATTATCCTAGGAAGAACCAATTCTCCTTATAGGTGATTAAGAAAAGTAAACTCTATCCTTCTCAGAGATTTAGATTATAATTGAAAGCATCACATGATATTTTATTGACAAGGTCATCAGTACAACAAGTAAAGCATGCTAGTGGGTCCTAGACTATCCGGACATGGTGTAATAGTAGCTACGCACGGACTACCGTCACCTCGTGGGTACGTAGCCCCCGCAATAAATAGCATGTATTCATTTAGTTCACCTAGGGGGACAATTTCCCCTCACAAAGTTATAAAGGAGACTCACCTCGCTCCGAAATTCCATAACCGGCTTCCAAGCCCTTCCGACGACTCCAATGGATGCACAATGCCCCAAAACTATCCAAATAACGACAAACCAATGAAAATATAATCGAATATTTGCAACAATTCAAATTATATAATTTCCCAACTCCACTTAGTGAATTGACCAAAATGCCCTCGGGCCCACGGCCCGGAAATCCGAAATTTCTCGAAGATATATTCTACCCATATCCTTACTAGCTCAAATATACAATTTACACTAAATTCCATGCTCAAATTCGTGGTTAAAATCCAAATAAAAATTTCTAGGTTTTCTTCAAGATTTCCACAATTTTTCATGTATAATTCCATGTAATAACCTTGTGTTTATCTTAAAAACACAAAGAAATTGCTTACCTAGCAATGCATGAAGAAAATCCTCTCTTGAAGCCCCTCAAAATCGCCTCACACCAAAAGAAAATGGGAGAAATAAGCCAAGAATCCCGTTTAAAATAATACACTGCCCGGGCATCCTTCTGTGTGATCGCACAACATCAACTGCGATCGCACAAGCAAAATCCCAAAAGCCTCCCAGAACACCATGTGCGATCGCACAGTCACAACCGCGGTCACACAAGCCAAAACCTTAAGCCTCATATTTTCCCTCTATGCGATCGCACAACTACAACTGTGATCGCATAGACCAATGCAGCAGCCCCCAAAATCCTCATCTGTGCGATTGCATACATCCAAGTGCGATCGCACAAGCCAAATTTCCAGCCCCTCTAATTCCTTATCCGCGATAGCACCACTAGGGCTTTGGTCGCACTGAACCCCCAAAACACTAAAAAAACAGCAGCACAAAACACTTGAAAACAACCCGTAACCACCCCGAAACACACCAGAGGCCCTCGGGACCCCGTCCAATCACACGACTCTGTCCCATAACCTCACAAAGACTTGCTCGAGGCTTCGAATCACATCAAACAATGCCGAAATAGAGAATCACACTAAAATTAAACTTTATGAACTTTGAAATTTCCAACTTCTACATCTGATGCTAAAACCTATCAATTCACGTCTGATTGACCCCAGATTTTGCACACAAGTCTTCAATTTCCGAAATCACATTTCGACCCCGATATCAAAATTTCCACTTCTGGTCGGATTTCTCAAAAACCTTCAAATTTCTATCTTTAGCCAAATGACTTCAAAATGACCTACGGGCATCCGTTCCGATCGCGCTCCCAACTCCAGAATCACCATACGGAGCTATTCCCAGGCTCGGAATCCCAAACGGACATCACTATCACTGAAATGCGCTTCAAGCCGAACTTAGGAAATTTCTTCTAAAATGCCGACTTCCACAATATGGGCTGAAATGCTCCCTGGTTATCCAAAGCCCGATCCGCACATACACCCAAGTCTAAAATCATAATACGAACCTGCAAGAACCTTCAAATTCTGATTCGGAGGTCGTTTACTCAAAATTCCAATCTTAGTCAATATCTCCAACTTAAGTCTTTCTGAAATGAGAATTTTTCTTTCCAAATTGACTCTAAACTTCCCAAAATTCAATTCCGACCACACCTACAAGTCATAATACCTGAAATGGAGCTTTTCACGACTTCAAACCGCTGAACGGCACGCTAGAACTCAAAATGACCGGTCAGGTCATTACAAGTAGGATGATCATTCTAGGGTGTTCGACGCATATGTGGCATGACTAGAGGGGCAGGTCGATACTTGGGACTAGCGAGCTGACCTGATTCTTCCCACCTCACCCCCCCCTTCACAGAGCCGGACGAATACTATTTATGAGTATATGCCCTGGTACCGCGTTACCTAACTTTTCATCAGGAATCCCATTCATCGAGCTGGCGGT
Source organism: Nicotiana paniculata (assembly GCA_005239505.1). NCBI lineage: Eukaryota > Viridiplantae > Streptophyta > Magnoliopsida > Solanales > Solanaceae > Nicotiana > Nicotiana paniculata. The sequence continues at coordinate 10,974 of MDKI01184038.1, forward strand.
TGGTACGTTCCATACGCGGGACGACACGAGTATATTTTCTGGTATTATTACTTATATAACTGTAACATAGTGTTCCATAGTTTATATTTTATTCTTTGTGCAGGAAATTGGTCTACATCTATTCTACCAGCTGGGACTGCAGATGCAGCAGCATGCCGGCGAGGGAGCAACCGCTTTCCATGATTATTGCCGGCAAGTTACAGAGCTGGCTGCCCGGACACTACAGCGAGCCCGAGAGGATCAGCGCTTAGGACATGACTATCACTGAAATGCGCTTCAAGCCGAACTTAGGAAATTTCTTCTAAAATGCCGACTTCCACAATATGCACTGAAATGCTCCCGGGTTATCCAAAGCCCGATCCGTACATACACCCAAGTCTAAAATCATAATACGAACCTGGAGGAACCTTCAAATTCTGATTCGGAGGTCGTTTACTCAAAATTCCAATCTTAGTCAATCTCTCCAACTTAAGGCTTCTGAAATGAGAATTTTTCTTTCCAAATTGACTCTAAACTTCCCAAAATTTAATTTCGACCACACCTACAAGTCATAATACCTGAAACGGAGCTGCTCATGACCTCAAACTGTTGAACCACGCGCTAAAGCTCAAAATGACCGATCGGGTCGTTACATTCTTCCCCACTTAAACAGACATTCGTTCTCGAACATGCCAAGAACTGCTCTGGAGTTATCTGAAATCACTGTTTAACACTTTCCCGTGCTACCACAACCCATTTGAGTACATTAGCTTGATCAAATCTGAAGATTTCCTCTTTTATCCATATAATAAGCTCAGAATCCAGTTCCAATACCTGAAATTTCTCTGCTAGGCCTAGTTCCAATATATAAACACCGTATCAACTACAACACGACATACGAGAACATGACTACATACCTTTGTTGAATCAGCACCATGCACCGCATAACTCATCATCTTACCACAATGACACTCCCTGAACCTTAATAGCCAAAATTCCACGAATCTGATGCTCCCAATGCACCTCATTATATATATATATATACATACATACATCCTGCTATAATGCTGACGATACCACCACAACGGAGGAGATGTGTAGAAATTCATACCCAACTTTAGAGTTAACAAATCATTGAATATCTCATCTTGACTAGAATCATCACCTCATTATGAACCGAATAATGGTATTTGTTATTTAATATACACTACACATAACCTTATCACATTGATCCCTGATCCGATAATCTCGTCTCACCCAGTATGAACTGCTCAAACAACAAATCACCCCAAACATGACCAACAGTCTCGCATGATACCACATCGCGCCAATAAGCCACAACTCGAACACGATACATAAGGAATGACTCAGGAAGGGACTACTCAACTCACACAACTAATTCGAACTTTCCTCAGAAAATAGGAAGGAAACATAAGAAAATAAATATAGGAACCTTACTCATCATCACACGGTTGCGGCGTGCAACCTGATCCAAATAATATACATGTGGCGGCGTGCCACCTGATCCCAATAACATACCCGTGGTCGTGCCACCCGATCCTATCATAAAATTCACATAAATAAATATACACGGAGCTGAATTGCTTACTATTACAAATTACTGAATATCGATCATAAGCACGCT
>ML343273.1:0-14254 GCA_005239505.1 Nicotiana paniculata
AGACAAACAGATGGAACTGGTTCTTCTAGCTGGTCAGTAGCGTTTGTGTCGCACAAGGATTCTACTTGCAAAATTTCTCTGGTAATTTTGCCTTCAGTTCTTGCTTCAATGCTATCTTTTTGTGAATAATTCTTCAGTAGGAATACTTCAACATTATATAGCGCCAGAAGTTAAGATGTTCTTATTTACTTCTAATGCAACTCTNATTCAAAACCATGCAGTGACTTGGGTCAACAAGGAAGGACATCAAAATTCTGTCGAGTATACGATGTAATAAGCTCGCAGCTTTACATGAGTCAGAGGGTCTTCCCTAAGTACTACAATGAAAGACTAGCTGAGGAAATAAGGAAGAATGCTTCAACCTAAACATAGTAACTTGAAGAAAAAAATGGTCATGTAAAACAGTCCCACTTCAACATGGTATTGTATGATTCGAGATCATATGAGTTGCACAAAAAATTTGGCATGTGTGGGAACTAAGAAAAGCTAAGTATGCATGCAACAAGGGGGCAGAAAGACCAGGAAAAGTAATATCTTACGTTTAAAGAAAGCTAAGAAGAAATGAAAGGAATTATTCGATCAATGATCCATAGTTAGTTACGTTATGAACGCACTTAAGATTTCGGAGTATTATGCAGCATATATGTTGACAATCATACAACCGTAGAAGACTCCAGTATAATTTAAAAGAAATAATTGAGTCCAGGTCATAGACAAAGGATTGAATTGCTAGAAAATTGTATCATGGATATTCCATAGCGCCCATAAAAGGCTGAAGTAATAACTAAATATCAGGAGTCGCGGATCGGAATATATCTTAAGCCTACATAAAGGTTGGTGATAGGGAAGACGAAACTAAAGAGTTACATCAACGAAGTAAATCAGGAATCTGATTATTGGACCCAGAAAATTATAGAGATGGTGATTGAAAACATTGCAGAATCACTCTTAGTATCAGAAGTACAAGAGTCCAACAACCATATTCTATTAAGAGTACCAGCCTCATAAGAAGTCAGTATGTGGATGTGAACTACCTATGTGGAAGGAAGGTCACGAAAGAGATAGAATATGTGATGCGAGATTTTAAGGTAAAGGTGAACAACGTACGAGATGCTCATGTGCAGAAGGTTGTGAATGGTCCATACTTCAGATAGAAGGCTAGAAGCACTGGGATTCAGTATCCAAGAATATAGAAGCATCGTCAATGGCATTTCTTCCAACCTATGGTTTCTAAGTATCGAGAGGTCTAGCTAAGAGAGTAAAGGAGAGTTAGAGATGATGCAATTTCTCTCTTCATGTTCCAGAATAAGATAAGGAAATCTATGTTGCAAGCAAGTTGAAGGAAGATGGCGAATAATATAAATAGATATGTGTAGGTCGCAAGCTAAAGTATGGTAAGGCGACAAGGTATTAGGAAGATAGGAGTAAGGATAAGAAAAGGCAAGTGAGAAGGTGGGGAAAATGGATAAGTCCTCGGGATTAAGCCCATGAAAACAAGAAGAGCTTATGGTTTCTCTAAGTTATATAAAGCTCAGTATAGCCTGAATGAACTCAAAGGAGTCTAAGTCTAATAGCATTTATAAGAGATGGAATGTTGCCCTGGTAGTAGAATAAGGGTGTAACTGTGATATACAAAGGATGATGTTTGGACCTTCGATTGAGTTATGATGTGAAGAAAAAAAAGGGGGATTTCATGAGTTGTACTGGATTAGAATAACCCCCATATGATGAATCACGTTGGGATTCTATGAAATACGGTTATAGAAGAATGGTATCGCCCCCAGGTGGATTAGTCTAATCATTTCAGATGTTCACCGATGACACGTGAGCCCTAGCGAAAGTGTTACATAAGAGGTCAAATTATCGGTATTAAGGTGAATCAACAATGGATGGATAAAAGCTATAAATTATGAGATGAGATTAGACCATCATTCTTAATATGAACAGTTAAACATTAAAGGACTTAGATTTATGCATATAGGATAAGCAACGAGAGTAACCTGGAGTTTGGTAGCAGACCTCAATAATGATAAATCAAAATAGGAATTATGGTATAGTATGACCTGCTTAGATGTAGTAAAGCTAATGACGCCCAGAGGTACAGTTTGTCCTAATTCTGTATATGATCACAAAGTGAGTCCTAGAGAATGGCTAGAAGTTAGAGGAAAGAGGATAGAAGAGTCGCATAGGCGTACATACAAGGTCAGAGTCGTACATGTTGCACGATAGAAGGTAGCAACAGTTACAAGATTGGAAAGATTTTGACCACAAGTTGTGGTGTGAGAAAGAGACCTAAAGGGATGGGGGAAGCCCTGGCCTTTGGATTTATTCAAGGAACAATTGCCTAAATGGAAAGGAGAGTAATAAAGAATTCGCAAGACATAGTTTATGAAAATGATGAGTGCATCAGTCAACATTCAAGTATGAATGTTCCAAAGGGGGAATGATGTTAGACCCCATGTTTTCATATGTGAAAGTACGCCATAAGTAAATTGATTAAAGCTCGGAACTGAGATGTTACATTCTGCATTTTCGTACGTTAATGTTTCGTCGTAAGTTTGGGAATGAGATTATTTTGGGATTATAAGTATTATGATATTTCAATCAACTGATAAGTAAATTCATGAAGGTGAGAGGGTAAGCAAATCGAAGAAAATGAGTTTCTTTGAAGTTTGACAATTTGGGATAAAATACGGTCCGAGCCGTAATACCCGATATTTATGGACTAGTGCCACATACAAGGTACAAACATAACCATGATAGTAAGATGTATAAAGTGTGTTAAAAGTGAGTAGTATTTTAGGTAATTTGAGATAATTCTTAATTATTTGGATAATTGAGTAATTATAAATTTTTAAGTGGGAGATTAACTTGTAAATTGAATTTTGTGGATAATTAATTTAGTGAGAATCTTGGATAATTACTAGGGGACAACCTCCACGTGGGAGTATGGAAAATATGGCAGCTAATTGCCACCAATCCTTATGCTTAAGGAGGTGGTGGCAATATTTAAGTTATGTGCACCTTATCTTGTTGTGGTTGAAATATTCTATTAAGAAGACTTCTCAAAATGATAAAGAATGATGCTTAGTCTACATAGAAAAGTGATTTTCTTGAGAAATGCTTGTATCTCATCTACATAGCAACGTGATTTTCTTGAACAAAATTCATACCAGATTATATTACGTAATAGCAACGGGATTTGCAATTCTAAGGGAGTACGGTACAATTTTTCTCAAGAACATAATACAGATTTTTCCCTACTTCGATCCACTGTTACGTGTTTCATCACAAAAGACGTGTGTTAGAAGAATTATCAAGAGAATCGGTCCAGGTATGTTAAGACTAAGCCCGTCCTTCATTTTTGCATGATCTGGTAACTACATATGTTTGACAACGAGACATAAAGAGAAGTTCATATTCATGAATTTATTCACATTATCCTACTCTCATAACTTACAGTATTCTCCCTTATTAGAACTTTATATCCAATTGAGTATTGTCTTCTTCCAGTAAGAGAATAGAGGGTCTATATATATACAATATAACAGTATTTTCCCTAACATCGAGCTATAATCGGTGGGAATCCCCTGTTGGGAAACCTCAGATCAGATGATAAGCTATATACCGAGCCTACTGCGACCGAGCGCCTATGAGAGAGCCTACTACGGCGGAGCAGTTACACGTTCGGAGCCTTATAGGGACGGGCAACTATTTTATTTACTATATTGAGAGAGTTGAGTCAGAATCAGCAGGCAAATATATCTCCAGATCATCTTTGACTCCTAGTTACTTTCAGTTATTATATTATCAGTTCAGTTTCAGCTTTCAATTATTTTATTGCCTTGCATACTCGGTACATTATTTCGTACTAACGTTCCTTTTTCTGGGGAAACTGTATTTCATGCGTGCAGGTTCAGACAGACAGATGAGTAGACCTCTTCAGTAGGTGTTACCCGAGTTCAACTTTATCGGTAAGCTCCACGTCCTTCAAAGTCGCCAGGTCTAGAGTTTTGTGTACATATTGTGTATATATATATATAGGTTATGGGTAGGTCGGGGCCCTGTTCTGATCACAGTAAAATCCATCAGTAGAGGCTTGTAAATATATCCTGTCAGTTAGTGCAGTATGTTGGGCTTGTAGGCCTTGTATGTATATTTTGTTGGTTTGTAAGCTATAGTAGTTATGACGGCCTTGTCGGCCCAACTTGATATTGATCTTTAGTTAGAGTTAGCTTCCGTTCAATTTTATATTTTGCTTCGCAAATTGTCTTGCAATGTGTCGATGACCAAAGTATGACATTATATGTTCAGAGTCTTTTAGTCGCAAGTTGGTGCGCAAGGATAGGTGAGGCACCGGGTGCCGGTCTCGCCCCCCCACCCCCCCAGGTTTGGGGCGTGACACAAACATTACTATTTCTAAAGTAACTATACTTTATTTCTTAAAACAAGGATAAGTTTTCAAACAAGTTTTCTAACGTTTCCTCGATTTCACAAAGTCCCATTTAATAATTTTAACCATTAATCAGCTAGGATATAAACACTTCTTTCCCCACATCTAGCTTAAGTTTAAGGATCGACCTCAGGTAGATTTTAAGGGATGCCTAACACTTTTTCCTTAGAATAACTAGAACCCTCACCCAAATCGCACTGGTTAGTAGACCATTAGGACAATGATTTTCAAAGACATATAGGTAGCCTAATATACCTTAAATATTAGGTGGCGAATCTTTCTTTCATCAACTTCAGAGGAACCACTAGTTGTACTTTGTTTTGACCTGTGCAAAATAGGGTGCAACAACATGGTGACTCTGTTGGGGACGTTCACTTATGTTATGAACTCAACAAACTTAGGCTAGACTTTGAACTGGATTCTACCTATTTGTGTGTTTAACCTGCAAATATGTGTTTACCTACTTTGTCCTATATGCTTACATTTTACATGACTTTATAACCTGCCAATATGTGTTTACCTGTTTATTCTTAATACTATCATTATTTTGCCGCAATTACTTGTTACTGCTTTATACACTGCCATCATATTTTTTTCTATCGAGTCTTGACCGTACACAATCATACACAAGTCATGTGAGGGTTGTCTTTTCACCCCTCCAACAACTCCGGTGGATGATTTGTTGTCTTCAATGAGCTTATGCCTAGTACGTTTGAAAACATGAAAATATGGCCGATTAGCTTTTGTTTTGACTTCATCTTTGTCGGGGAAAATCTCTTTGAGAATTCCGGTCGAGACAGAAAATCTACGAGAATATTATCCTTTCCTTTCAGGTGCTTGACTTGAAACTTGCATGGAGAGAACCACTGAGCCCATCTTAGAATATGAGGATTGGGAATAATTTTTGCGTTTATTTGAATCATCTTTGGGAAGGACAAAACCTTATTCTCTCTTGATATATACAAAGATCATGGTGATGACCACTACCAAATTTCAGAACCAGAGGCTAAATCCCGAGAGGAGATCAACGCTCTCATAGTCATCCCTCAGGTGGAACTTGAGGTTTATCCATCCAAATGGGATAAACCAACTCGAGTCATTGCTTTCATTGACACAAAAGCTGCTTGTTCACTCATGAATCTTGTTGTTCTCCCTGAATATTGTGGGTGCCTCACTTTAAGGATTTCAACACTACATCAAACGGGATCCTGACTACCACAGTCATCACAAAGCACCCGGTCACAATTAAGTTTTTCCAAGGATTGAAGTACAAAGCCAAGTTGATAGGATCTGATGTACCAGGAAAAGACCTTATTTTTGGATTCATGATTTCATTCTTCTTGAAAAGGTGCTAGATAAAAAAACTTTTTTTCTTCCATAACGCACTTTGCCAACTGACATATCGTCTCACAGGTATTCAATCCAACTCCAATATTTTGGGAAATACTCTAATCTTAGTAAACCTTGGTCATTCTACATAAACCTTAGGTGGATCAATCTTTGGCATTGATTCACGAGTATGAAAGACACCCTAACGTCAATGGGTTATGCACCTAATGACATGCCTTCTATAGAACGACAAATCAATCTAGATGAGACACTAAGGATTTAGAGCAAAACACTCACCCAAACCCTTTCTCTCCCCCTAGATGGAAACCAACCCCAACATCCCGAAAATTAGCATGGTCATGAGAGCACGCCACAAGTTGAAACAGTGGTAGAGAAATATCCAATGAGAGCAAATGCAATCAGAACACACCTCGGGACACTGACCGCATTGATGAATATCTGAGCTAATCGGGTACTCACCAGGTTGTTGATAGAGTTATGGGATTCAGCTAAGGCAGTTTTTAAGTTTGCTGACTGTGAGCTTCCGCCAACACTTGAGGAAGTTACTAGCTTTACGGAGTTGCCATTTGTCGGACGAAATTCTATATTGTCGGTCATCATTCTAGGCCATAGGTTTCTCTATGCACTAGTTTGAAGAATAACAAGAATTTGAGATATGTTGAGGATGGATGGGTAAGCCTGGACCAATTGTTTGATAGATTTGGGCATGAGGAAAGATACGATTGGAATCTTGAGGAATTGCAGTGTGATCGGGCAACATGGGAGAGCCTTCTCCCCCTAACCTTTTCTTTAGCATTGTTGGGACTTCTGATTTTCCACAACGGAGGGGGTGGATCAACATCAACATACTACCTCTATTCTTGTCTACATTTCAAGGGAATCTGCGGGTCACTCTTGTTCTGATACTATTAGTAGAGATGTTTAGGGCACTATCCGGCGTGTTCGAGAGGGTATGATTTCTTCAAAGGTTGTAACCTTGTATTGCAAATATGGGCTACGGGGCAATTCTTTCAAAGGGATCCGTACATCGACTACTTTGTCGGCACTAGCAACATGATTTGTAGTCACAAAGAGAGGATGAGGCGTTGGGCAAGATCTCCTGACTCACCTAATCGGAGAATTCATCAACTGGAAGCTTTCTTAACTAAGTGACAGAGCAATTGTAATATGACCAGAGAATTATTTCATCAAATTAATGGGGTTGGAAGGGATTCAACCGTATGCACCGCTGAAGGTCCTCAGACAGTTTGGATTGATTTAAGACGTATCTCTTTGGTCCCGAATGGCTTTATATGAGGATGACTAAAACGGGAAAGTTCCAATAGAGTTAAACGGCTTCAAGATGAGTGGAGTGACCTGGTCACAATGGGTATGGGGAAAAACTCATGGTGCACTCCCGAGTACTTTGTGTGGATTACCGAAGAAGATCAACTAGCCGGGCCCAGTAGGGAAGGGTTAGCGGGGATGGAAGACTCAAGAGCAGCTTTGCAGATATACCATAAGATCCTGCCTCATTATCTTGTCACCCCTACCATGCATCAACAAGTAGTCCTGAGATCGATCGATTAACATCTTGTTACTGCTGGATGATGACAATCTGATAGTAGAGTACATATAGATTGAGTCTCAGGAAGAACTAGATGAGGAACCAGAAGAGGAGGCGGAGTACAATCTTGATGATTTCGAGGAAGATCCTGAAGAAGATCTAGAGGAGGAGAGCTTGGGAGGATATTCCAAGGATGACTATTTAGTTGTTAGTTGATTTCCTTTCTATACTTTTAAATTCCCCAAGGGAAATTATATAAGCCCATGCAACCTTTTGAACCCTGGAAAACCACATTGTAGCCATTGGAAACTACCTCTTTATCTTTTTTTATCATTAATGAAGCCTTTGTAACCCATATATAATCAGTGAATTTCCATCAATGAAATTGAACTTGCTCCGGATTCGAATGTGTCAAAATTTGGTTATTTTTCAAACGCTTGCGATATAAGCCTACCTCCGGCAAAGAGAGGTCCTTGAGTATTTAGGAATGCGCTTATTTGTGAACTAGCTGCTCTATGTGATTAAATTTGTGCAATCCCTAAGCTAAATTCTTCTTTTCTTTGCTTTCCCACTTTATCGCATTATTTATTTGTCCCTGAAACACATGTTGATTTGTGTTGACATCTAAACTGGCCAAACCACCGTATAACCTAAGGTCCAAAGGGAAGATAACTGCTACAGGAAACCCGCCAGGAAATGCTTTGGTGGTGACTGATAACCCTGGGGGATTAGGGGGAAGGGATGAAACTCGGAATGATGAATATGTCACTCGAATAGAACAAGAAATGGAGTCATTGGGGGAGGAGAAACAACAGATCAGGGAGTTGTCACATCTAGTCGTGGCGACGCTCCCACAACCACCCCGTTTTACATCACTAGATTCAATTCCCAACCACTTTCCTTCATCAACATGACAACCTACTAATACCCCAATTACTGTCACCACAAACCCTGCCATAACCCGTCATACCGCCAGTTACTCCTACAAACCAACCAAATCCTCCCATAAACACACCTTATGTTCCAAACTATGTTCAAGCTCCACAAAATCCACCAACCACCCATAATTTGATCCAAACCCCTCCTCATGATAATGTCACTTTCACAAATACACATACGCAGTATATATCTACGGCACACACAGCCACCCATGAGCGACATATTCCACCTGTATATACCACATCAGAACCCACTTTTACCATGCCTATCACAGTCAGAATGCCTTATAAGATAGACTAGTATGCAAAAATAGAGAAGGAAGAGAAGTCAAAAGAAGATGAGTCACTGTCTGAACAATTACGGGTACTAAGAAAACAAATAAGGAACCTGCAAATTGCTCGAGGGAGCGAGATCTTGGATTATGAAGACCTATGCATACACCCAGATGTTGATATGCTAGTAGGGTAAAAGCCTCCAAAGTTATATATCTTTGACGGAACATGCGATCCCCATGCTCACTTGAGAGCATACCGTGACAAGCTAGTGGGAGTGGGAAGAATAGAAGTTAAGGATGAAATTGTTCATAAGGAATATGACTGAGAATCACTCACTTGATACACTAGGCAGGACCCTAGGAACTGGAGAAAATTGCAAGACATGGCCAAAGATTTTATGAACCACTTAAGGTTCAATATTGAGCTCATCCCGGATAGATTCGCTTTGGTGAACCTACAAAAGAAGCCCTCTGAGTCATTTCAAAAGTGTGCTCATTGTTGGATATTAGAAGCAGCTAGAACACAACCCATGTTGGACGACAATGAGCTGACCAAGAACTTCATTCATGCTCAAGAAGGAATCTACTTTGAGAAGATGATGGGAATGATGGGCCAGAAGTTCCTTGAGCTGGTCAAAATGGGAGATTTCCTGGAAGAAGGTATTAAGTCTGGGAAGATACAATAAATGGCCACACTACAGGTTGTTAGCAAGGCTATACAATCCGTATCCATCGAAAGTGGGAATAAGAAGAAGAAACATAAATAAGAGGTGACCGCAATCGTCCCTTATTATCAACCAAGTCCTCCTCATCGAGCCAATCCCTACCCCGGAAACACTCATCCTGCAAAGTAACCCACTTATACCCTAGTGTACAATGCCCATCCATACTATAATACCCAACTACACTATAATCCACCCTGAGCCAATATATATCCAAACACACCATGGCCATATGCTCTCGTTCAAACCACCACCCACCAAAATAGACATGCTTATGCTCCTAGACCATGTCCAAAATTTGAAGCACGAAATCCCACAAATTTCACCCTAATGCTGAGCCTTTAGCCTAAATATTTGAGATATTGAGAAGATCCGGATTGATATACCTAGTTAAAGGAAGAATATCATACCAACACACCAAGTATTTTGACGCAAGAAAATGTTATGCCTATCATTCAAGTGTTTATGGACATGACACCGAGGATTTTTATGGCCAGGAGAACAAAATCGAAATGCTAATGAAAAGTGGAGCTATCCAATACACCCCTGCTCCACCAAGGGTAAACCATAACCCATTACCAAATCACAAAAACCAAGGGGCCATCATGATTACCTTAGAGGAGCACTACGACTTAAAGGTGACTATTGTTACTATTGGAAATGCCAAAGCATCAAGGACAACTCCTCGGGTAGCCCCATTGATCATTGTACAATTAAAGCCTCTAGTAATGGTTCAGACATATCAATAATAGCCCGTCGTAGCCATTAGAGAGGATGAGAATCAGGAGTATAAGGCATTTTCGTCTTATCAGTCGAAAGGAAAGGGGAAGATGTCTGAAACCACAGCCGCTCATGGGATGACTAGATATGGAATCTGCTACTGGGGGTGGGAATAAAATATGAGAAACCAAATTTTGCATCGGACCGAATTAATTTGGTATTTTGGTATCAGTTTATTCGGTATTTCAGTATTCTTCGGTGTAGATGTTTCTGTATTTCGATATTTGGTATGGTACTCGGTATTGAGTTTTTGATATTTAGGTATACCGAAATACCCAAAATACCAAAATATTTATGTCTAAGACCACATTTATTTCTATTTTCATCCCAAAAAGCCTAAGCCCAACACCCCAAGTGTTACGCCCCATATTTCGTACGTGAGAGTACATCATAACTTAATTGATGTAAGCTTAGAAATGAGATCGCCTTTGAAAGTACATTAAGTTAGTTAATCATGTTACCTTAGAGGTTATGAATCTTTAAGATCATGGATAAAAAGTACCAAGAGGGTTGAAAGGCTTAGAAGCTAAACAAATTAAAGAAAATAAGTTTCGTCGAACGTCGACAAGTTGGCAATGTTATGACATGTACTTTTTGGGTGATACTAGGATTCTTAACGTTATAAGGAGGTTAGGTTATGAGTTATTTTAGTCTTATGATATCCGTGTGTTACAATTTGAAGTCAAGCGAGTTGTGGAACAAAAATTGGCAAAGATCATCACAAGTTACATTCACAAATATGCTCAAAATTAGGTCAAATGTAATGGAGCTCTTCTCCCAATATACTTTGAAATATGGGATGATCCACATATCAAATGTAATATCTACGTCTAGTTTCTAATGCATTAAACAAGTAAAATAAGCAAGGTGAAGAAGGGTATGAGGTACCCAGTTAGTGAAGATTATCAATATTTACAATTCAGGCAGAGGAATATATGCATTTTGAGTTAGTATCAATAGTAACAGAGATATATACAATTGGCCACACCCTTGTTAGTTATGCCATATGGGAGTTAACAGATATAGTTTAAGAGAAGGCTAGGATATCAGGATCCAGCTGGGGTTAGAGTAACCCTAAAATGTGGATGGATTTTTATCATTAGCGATCATTTTGCGAAGGATAGTGCAAAACGTGGTAATAGTTCTCCTTGTGAGACACCCATATGGTGCACTCTAGAATAGTACGGTCAGATATGAATACTATAATGTTTAGAAATTTCAGAAGATAGGAAGTGGAATCCTATAAGGGATAAATATTTACCTTAGTATGACTCCCCCCCCTGGGAAAAAAGAGAATGTTAGGCAACTCGAAGAGCTAGTGAAATGAAACAGGGGGAGCTAAAAGTGAAAGAATGTTTTGTTGATGTTTTCAGAATAAGTTGATAGATAGAAATATTAGCAGGAAAATAAGAAGAGAGTAAATGAAGAATTATGAGTAAGATGTGATATATGGGTGATAACGGTAAATAAAAATATGATACGATGACTGAGTCTATAGTCACGTGAAGGAAAAGATAAGAGGTGACAGGCCTTGAGACAATAAAAGAGTATAGGCTAAAAGCCATACCCTCATTTCAAGAAATGAGTTGGTGACTCGAACGTGATTACCAGAAGGAAAATTTAGACCCCAGAGTAACAAAAATCAGTATGGAATAGTGAACAAGATAAACTGAACATGAATTAGTGACTGAAGGATTTTATATTATTCGACATCGTGAGAATTTCAGAGATAGCGTTCCGGCAATAATAGAATGGACAATAAAGGAATAACCTTTATAGGTCATTTAGGAAGATGCTTCCCTAAAATAAGCATTGTGAGAAGAGTTAAGCTTAAATGATTAAGTGTGTCAGTTACACTAGGTGTCACCCTTGTGCATAAGGAATTCATTTATCCTTGGTACAGAAAGGTTACCACAAGGCGAGTAAGATGTCAGTAAAAAAATTGCCAGAGATGAAGAGATAACTATTGAATAGTAAAAGAAGAATGAGGTAAAAAGGCGAAAGGAATGAGATTGCATTTATTCAAATCCTATATATATGTTACGACTCCAGAACATTATGCAAGCACGACGCCGAGGAGAGGCAGTAAGGGTTCCCGCACTAGATGTTATTGATAAAGACGTGCTAATGAACACTTTATACATCAGGAGCCAGTGCAAGAGGTAAGTTAAAACAAAGTACATAAACCAAGAGAGAATATGCGGAATATAAATATGAGAATGGACCAACGAGTAGTTAGTAGTTGATTCGGGAAGATCCTAGTTATGGATAGAAAAGAGGATACAGACAAATCAGTAGATCATGCAAGATAAACATAGTGAAGCCCAACATAGTGAATTTATTCTCACAGATATGACATCATGATCCTTGAGAAATATTCAGACAGGAGTTGGGGTAATTAAAGGTACCGTATAAGTGTTATGAAAATAAAAGAGAGTGCCACTGGGAAGACAGTCAAAAATTTCAGTTAAGAAGAAACCCTACGAGCATAAGGACTTGGAGGTAAGTAACTAAGGATAATTATAGGCGAATAAGAACATCAAATTTTGTTTTCGGGTATACGATGTAATAAGCTCGCATCTTTACAGGATTCAAAGGGTCTCCCCTAATTACTACAAAGAAAGACTAGCTGAGGAAATAAGGAAGAAGGCTTCAAATTAAGCATAGTAACATAACGAAGAAATGATCTTGTAACAACAGTCTCACTAAAATATTGTATGAACTCCATAAGAAAGCGGCACCTATCGTGACTAATGAATGGGAAGAAGAAAAAAATCAAAAACTGATATTTGAGATCATATGAGTTACAGGAAATTCTAGCATTCGTGGGCAGTGAGATAAGACATGTATTCATGCAACAAGTGAAAGAATGACCAGAAAATTAATTGCTTATGTCACGCCCCGAACTCCCACCATCGGGCTGTGATGGCGTCTAACGTTGAACCCGCTAGACAAGCCAACGTGTACAGTTAAACTAGCATGAAAATATCGATTTAACAGAATAAGCTAAAAATAGTTCACAACTTAACAGCGGAAATAAATAAATTTGGTTTTCAAAACTAAGTAAAGACAACATAATACATCGACGCATAATTTTCCCAAAATCTGGAGTCACAAACTCACGAACTGTCTATAAGAGTGCTAAATACAAAGTCTAAAAGGAAATACGTGACTATCTCTGAAACTAGACGAAAACAAGACAGTAACGAAGATATAGGGATGGGAGAGACGCCAAGGCCCACGAACGCCAGCGGGTATACCTTGAAGCCTCTAGGATAAGCTGAAAGACACTCCCACTAATGATGTCCTCCGGGTCCAGCTGCGTAATCTGCACAACATAAAGAAGTGTAGGTGTAGCATCAGTACAATCGACCCCATGTATTGGTAAGTGCCTAACCTAACCTCGGTGAAGTAGTGATGAGGCTAGAACCACACTACCAAGTAAACCTTTGCTATTAGAATAAATATATATACAACGGAAAAAACAATACAGGAAGTAATCAATCAATAAGGGAAGGGGAACATGATATGGGGAGATAACAGTTTCATATAAGAAATATTAAATAAAGAAAGGAACAACAAGGCCAGAATATCAATAAGGACCAGAAATCACAAGCTTGCACGACATCACCCTTCGAGCTTTTACTCTCGTCCTCACTATGCAATGTATAATGTAGCCAATGTAAATTATGGAACGGCATCACCCTTCGTGCTTTTACTCTCGTCCTCACTATGCAATGTATAATGTAATCAATATAAATCATGGCACGGCATCACCCTTCGTGCTTTTACTCTCTTTCCTCACAGTATAATCCATCAATATCGGTACGGAAAGGTACATCGTACGGCACGACATCACCCTTCGTTCTTTACTCTCTTTCTTCACAATATCAAACAATGCACGACATCACCCTTCGTGCTTTAACAATCTTCCTCACAATAGCAAACAATGCACGGCATCACCCTTCTTGCTTTTAACGTTATTCCTCACCCAAACAACAATCACAAACATGGGCAAGGGAGTAAACATAATATAAATAGAAATCCCGGCAAGGGAACAATAACAATAATCTCAACATCCCAGAGGGGGACAATATCAAACAATGCACGGCATCACCGTCGTGCTCTAACACTCTTCCTTACAATAGCAAATAGTGCACGACATCACCCTTCGTGCTTTAACACTCTTC
>MDKI01236246.1:0-16236 GCA_005239505.1 Nicotiana paniculata
CAAACCAAGTCCGTTTCTTTCCAAACTTTACAGATAACTCACATAACACATATTGAACCTGTTTCGGACATCGGAACCATAATACGGGCTCGGTAACACAGATTTCACATCAAAGTTCATTTTCAAAAGTCTTTCTTATTTTCAGAAAACAATTTTCTTTAAAAATTCATTTCTCGAGCTTGGGACCTCGGAATTCGATTATGGGCATACGCCCAGGTCCGATATTTTCCTACGGACCCTCCGGGACCGAAAAATCACGGGACCGGGTCCGTTTACCAAAAATGTTGACCAAAGTCAACTTTATTCTATTAATTAGCATAAATTCAACTGTTCAACACATCTCCACATATAGAAATTCCCGGCTACGCGCTCGGGCTGCGCACACACATCGAGGTGAGATTAACGGAGGCTTTCGGGGCCTCGGAACATAGTTTTTTACAAATTACACAAGATGACCTTTTGGGTCATCACAATATCGCTCACACTCTCTATTTTCCTCACATACTATTTTCTTACACCCTGTCTGTGATGCCTCACTCTTTCTTTCTCTCTTTTGTTGGTGTCATGAAAGAAGTTAAAGATCTCTCCTTTTATAGGATAAAAATGCGTAGCCTCCAACAATACTACAAGAGAATTGTTAATTCTCCTCCATAAATTTAGCTTTTGGCTCCAAGTCTCTCTGCCAACCTATCCATAGGGACATGCCTATTTCACTTGTTCTTTATTTGTTTTTAACAATGGGTTGGACCCCACAAATCTTCCCCTCCAGAACCATTCAATGGAAGGAGATAACACCAGGTTGCTAGTTTGAGTGCATGTTGACAAGTTTTTTGCATAGCTCGAACTTGTCTCTTGGTACCACTTTGATTAGCATATCTGAAGGATTCTTACTTGTAGGGATCTTCCTGACCTGCATAGATCCCTCCTCTATCCTTTCTCGCGTCCAGTGATATCGCACATCGATATGCTTTGTTCTTGCATGATACATGATGTTTTTGCTCAAGTCTACTGCACTTTGACTGTCACAGTAGACTATATATTCCTTCTGGTGAAATCCATGTTCTTGAAGAAACTATTTCAGTATACCGTCTCCTTGCCAGCTTTAGTAGCGGCAATGTACTCTACTTCATTTGTAGAGAGTGGACACACTTCTACACTTAAATTTCCATGATATAGCTCAACTTGAAAATGTGAACAGGTATCCAGTAGTATATTTACGATTATCAAGATCACCTGCCATATCAGCATCTGTGTAATTTTTCAAGATTGGATCAGATCCTCCAAAACACAAGCAATCTCATGTGGTAGCTCTTAGGTACCTGAGTACTCACTTCACTACTTCCCAATGTTCCTTTACAGAGTTTTCAAGCAACCTACTAACAACACCAACTACATAACAATATCAGGTCTGGTGCATAACATCGCATACATCAAGCTTCCGACTGCTGGAGAATAAAAAACTCAGACATGTTCCCTTTCTTCTCTATTATTGTAGGACACATATTCTTGCTCAACTTCAGATGACCAGCAAGAGGTGTGCTGACTGACATAGAACTTTTCGTGTTGAAGCATTCTAGTACACGTTCAATGTACTTCTCCTAAGATAGCCATAACATTCTACTTGTTCGCTCTCGAACTATCTTCATTCCCAGAATTTGTTGTGGTGGGCCTAAGTCCTTCATATCAAATGACTTGGACAAATCTCTCTTCAACTTTGGAATCAACTCCTTATCTTGTCCTACAATCAATATGTCATCCACATACAACAATAATATAATGAAGTTATTATCAGAGAATCTTTTGAAGTATACAAATGGATCAGAATAGGTCTTTATGTATGTTTGACTTTTCATGAATGAGTCAAACTTCATGTATGTCATGACCCAAAATCCCACCGTCAGGACCGTGATGGCGTCTAACGTTGAACCCGCTAGACAAGCCAACATTCTGGCTAACATGCTTATTTCCTTATTATTAGGCATTTAACGAAAAAACGATAAGTGAGGCCAAGTTTAAATAACAATGCGGAAGATATGAAATATAACATCTCAAGTATCTGAAACTACAAAATCCTTAGTAACACCCCAGAACTAGTACCACAAATCCACGGACTGTCTAAGAATACGAAAAACAAAGTATGAATAAACAATACAACTGTCTCA
Source organism: Nicotiana paniculata (assembly GCA_005239505.1). NCBI lineage: Eukaryota > Viridiplantae > Streptophyta > Magnoliopsida > Solanales > Solanaceae > Nicotiana > Nicotiana paniculata. Next base: position 2,163 of record MDKI01236246.1, read on the forward strand.
GAAATACAAGAGAAGACAGAAAAAGAAGGAATGAGATAGGAGGTGACGCCAAGGCCTGCGGACGCCTGCAGTACTACCTCAGTGTCGCCTGTGGACTGAAGGATACTCCCTCGATCACTGTCCACCGGGTCCGGTACCGTAATCTGCACAACATAAAGAAGTGCAGTTGTAGCATCAGTACAACCTACCCCATGTACTGAGTAAGTGCCGAGCCTAACCTCGGCGAAGTAGTGACGAGGCTAGGACACAATAAATAATAAACACCTGTGCAATTCAATAATATATAACAGAAATAACGACATGAAGTAAATAGTAAAGTACAAATACAGGGAAAACATGTTGGGGTACAAAGGGAAAACACTTATTGAGTAACAGAACATGGCAACCGTCTAAGTATCAAAATAACAACAGAGAACAAACAAGTGAACGGCATCACCCTTCGTGCTTTACTCTCATTCTCACCAAAACAAGTGCACGACATCACCCTTCATGCTTTTACCTCACAATATCATGGCATGGAATTATCCTTCATGCGTTATCTCTCATATCATGGCACGGAATCACCCTTCGTGCTTTTAAAATCACAATATCGACACGACATTAACCTTCGTTCTTTTAAATATAAAATCATGGCACGACATCAACCTTCGTGCTTTATACTCTCATCCTCACAATGCAATAAATAAATACACCGCATCACCCTTCGTTCTTTACACTCTTCCTCACCCAAACAATAACCAGAACAACAATTTGGCAAGGAAGAACCACAATACAAACCATAATTTACAACATCCCGGCAAGGGAACAATAACAGAAATATCACCGTCCCGGCGAGGGACACATTTATAACCAATCTCACTGAATGTACAACATAATCAAATAATCCTCAACTGAACAACTAATCAACAGTGTTCACAACCAAATGTTTCCAACAATTGAATAATCTCCAAAATGAAATCTACTTCATAACACAGTGGATATCGAAGAAAAACACATATATCATAAGATATGACTCACGGGCATGCTTGAGAACAATGTATAGGTACTCGTCACCTCACTTATACATTGAACATGATAATAACACGTAGCACATATGACTCAACATCTATTCCTTCAAGCTAAGGTTAGGCCAAACACTTACCTCAACTCCAAGAAATCAAACCTCTAGCACCGCCTTTCCTTTCGAACCCGACTCCTAATCAATAGTATCTAGATATAATTGACTCAATAACATCAATAAATGCTTAACAATTCAATTCCAATGCTTAAATATAGAATTCCCAACTTTCTTTCCAAAATTCCAAAAATTGACCCCGGGCCTGCTTGGTCCAAACACGAGGTTCGGACCAAAATCCGATCACCCATTCACCCACGAGCCCGAATATATAATTTCTCTTGAAATCTGACCCCAAAACGAGGTCAAATTCCCAAATAATAAAAAAGCCCTAACTCTACCCAAAACCCCAATTTTCTACCTTAATCACGTGTTTTTAGGCCTAGAATCTAGTGGGTGTTGATAAAAATGGAAGAAAACGAGGTTAGTATTACATACCTATGAAGCTATGGTGAAGAGGTTTTTCAAAAATCGCCCAAGGAGGTGTGGAGAAGAAGAAGTTATGAAAAATAGAGTAAATCTCATAACTATTCTGTTTTAGGGACTAAATAATAACTGGGCAGATATTAGTCTATGTGATCGCGAAGAAAGGTATGGGATCACATAGTGCATTGGTTCCCTATGCTCCGTGATCGCGAACGAAGGAGTGCGATCGCACAGAATCACTGACCCTTACCCTATGCGATCGCGAACAGAAAAATGCGATCGGACAGCATCACTACCCAGCCCCCCAGCTATCCTATCCTCCTATGTGATCGCAACTATACCTATGCGATCGCATAGTGCAACATACCCTTCCCCCACTCACACTGTTATGCGATCGCGAAGGTACTTATGCGATCGCATAGTGTTAAACACCAGACACCAGAAAATGAACTTTACACCAGATTTTTCTATGTTTTCACACCCTGACACCTACCCGAAACTCACCCGAGCCCTAGGGGCTTAAAAGTAAATATGCACACAATGTCAAAAACATCCTACGGACCTATTCGAGTAATCAAATCACCAAAATAACATCATAAACATCGAATTAAACCCCAAAATCAATGAAATTTCTCAAAACTTCTTTAAACTTCAAATTTTCCATTTTTAGTCCGAATCATGCCAAACTGAGTGTGTTTCTTACCAAATTTCATAGATAACACATATAAAACATATTGAATCTGTTCCGGGCTCCGGAACCATAATACGGGCCCGGTATCACAGGTTTCACATCAAATATCATTTTCAAAAACCTTTATAGTTTTTAGAAAACAATTTTCTTCGGACTTGGATTCTCGGAATTTGATTCTGGGAATACGCCCAAGTCCCATATTTTCCTATGCCCAAGTACCTGAATCGGGGAAAAGATGGGAATATCAGCTCAATATATCGGACTCGGAATCCCAGGTAGCTGCCTCAACAGGCTGACCTCTCCACTGAACACGAACCGAAGGATAACTCTTTGATCTCAACTGACGAACCTACCGAGCTAATATGGCTACCGGCTCCTCCTCATAAGTCAAATCCTTGTCCAACTGGACAGCGCTGAAGTGAAGTACATGAGAGGGATCGACAATATACCTCTGAAGCATAGATACATGAACTAGGTGGCAAAGCAAGTATGTAGGCCACCTCTCCCACCTTGTCCAGAATCTCAAATGGACCAATGTACCTAGGGCTCAACTTGCCCTTCTTTATGAACCTCATCACACCCTTCATGGGCGAAACTCGAAGAAATACCCGGTCTCCTATCATGAATGCCAAATCACGAACTCTGCGATCCGCATAACTCTTTTTCCTGGACTGAGCTGTGTGAAGTCTATCCTGAATGATCTTCACCTTGTCCAAGGCATCCTGGACTAACTCTGAACCCAAAAATCTAGCCTCTCCTGGCTCGAACCACCCGACTGGCGACTGACACCGCCTACTATACAACGCCTCATACGGAGCCATCTGAATGCTCGACTGATAGTTGTTGTTGTAGGCAAACTCAGCTAAAGGCAAGAACTGGTCCCATGAACCTCCAAAGTCAATGACACATGCCCGCAACATATCCTCCAAAATCTCAATAGTACGCTCGGACTGTCCGTCTGTCTGAGGATGAAATGTTGTGCTCAAATCAACACATGTGCCCAACTCACGCTAAAATAATCTCCAGAAATAGGAGGTAAACTGAGTACCTCGGTCAGATATAATGGACACGGGCATACCATGCAGGCAAACAATCTTCCCTGATGTAGATCTTTTCCAACTTCTCCGAAGAATACGAAACTGATACAGGAATGAAGTGTGCTGACTTGGTCAGCCTATCCACAATAACCCACACCACATCAACTATCCTCTGAGTTCGTGGGAGCCCAACTACGAAATCCATGGTGATACGCTCCCACTTCCACTCGGGAAGCTCAATCTGCTGCATCAAACCACCGGGTCTCTGGTGCTCGTACTTAACGTGCTGATAGTTCAAGAACCGAGCTACATAGGCTACAATATCCTTCTTCATCCTCCGCCACCAATAATGCTGCCGCAAGTCCTTGTACATCTTTGCGGCACCCGGATGAATGGAATACCAGGAACTATGGGCCTCCTGCAATATCAACTCATGAATTCCATCAACATCAGGTACACAAGTCCGACCCTGCATCCTCAAGACTCCCTCATCATCAACTGTGACCTGCTTGGCACCTCCGTGCCAGACCATATCTCTAAGAACACATAAATGACGATCATCATACCGCCTGGCCCGGATACGATCATACAATGAAGAATGGGCCATAGTATGGGCCAAAACACTGGCAGTCTCAGTTAACCTCCAATCTCATGAACCGGTTGGCCAAATCCTGAACCTCCAAAGCAAGTGGTTGCTCTCCAACTATTATATAAGCAAGACTACCCATGTTGGCTGACTTTCGGATCAAAGCATCGGCCACCACATTGGCCTTCCCCGGATGATATAAGATGGTAATGTCATAATCCTTCAATAGCTCTAACCATCTCCTCTGCCTCATATTCAACTCTTTCTGCTTGAACAAATACTGCAAACTCTTATGATCTGTGAACACCTCACAGGACACACCATACAGATAATGCCTCCAGATCTTCAACGCATGAACAATAGCTGCTAACTCCAAATCGTGAACTGGATAGTTCTTCTCCTAAACCTTCAACTGACGAGAAGCATATGCTATAACCTTGCTATCCTGCATCAACACTACTCCAAGTCCCACCCGTGAAGCATCACAATACACGGTATAAGGTCCTGAACCCGTGGGCAAAACTAACACTGGTGCCGTGGTGAAGGCTGTCTTGAGCTTCTGAAAGCTCGCCTCGCACTCATCAGACCACCTGAACTGGGCAACCTTCTTGGTCAACTTGTTCATCGGGGCTGCAATGGATGAAAATCCCTCCACAAACCGGCGATAATAACCTGCTAAGCCCAAGAAACTCCGAATCTCTGAAGATGAGGTGGGTCTAGGCCAATCTATGACTGCTGAAATCTTCTTGGGATCTACCTGAATACCCTCTGATGATACCACATAGCCTAGAAATTCAACCGAACTCAACCAAAACTCACACTTAGAAAATTTGGCATATAACTGACAATCCTTCAGAGTCTGGAGGACGACTCGAAGGTGTTGCTCGTGCTCCTCTTGGCTGCGAGAGTATATCAAAATATCATCAATGAAGACTATAACAAATGAATCCTAATATGGCTTGAACACTCGATTCATCAACTCCATAAAAGCAGCTGAGGCATTTATCAACCCAAATGACATCACCAAGAACTCATAATGCCCATACTGAGTGCGAAAGGCTGTCTTAGGGACATCAGACGCCCTAATCCTCAGCTGATGGTAACCAGATCTCAAGTCAATCTTGGAAAACACTGTAGCACCCTGAAGATGGTCAAATAAATCATCAATCCTCGGCAAAGGATACTTATTCTTAATAGTAACCTTGTTCAATTGCCGGTAGTCAATACACATCCTCATTGAGCCATCTTTCTTCTTAACAAACAACATTGGGGCACCCCAAGGAGAAACACTCGGCCTGATGAAGCCTTTATCCAACAAATCCTGCAACTGATCCTTTAACTCCTTCAACTCTGACGGGGCCATACGATATGGCAGAGTAGAAATGGGCTTAGTGCCCGGAGCCAACTCAATACAAAAGTCAATATCCCTGTCGGGTGGAATACCCAGCAGGTCAGCAGGGAATACCTCTGGAAACTCACTAACCACAGACAAAGACTCCATAGAAGGAAGCTCAGCACTAGAATCACGAACATAGGCTAAATAGGCCAAACAACCCTTCTCGACCATGCGTTGAGACTTCATATATGAAATAACTCTACCGAAAGAATGACTAGGAGTCCCTCGCCACGCCAATCGAGGCACTCCTAGTAAGGCCAAGGTCACAGTCTTGGCATGCCAGTCCAAAATAGCTTCGTAGGTAGATAACCAATCCACCCCCAAGATGACATTAAAATCAACCATATCAAGAAGCAAGAGATCTACATGAGTTTCCAGACCACCAATAACCACTAAGAATGAACGGTAGACTCGATCTACCACAATAGAATCACCCACCGATGTAGATACATATACAGGAGTACTCAGGGAATCATGGGGCATAATCATACAAGGAGCAAAATATGAAGACATATAGGAGAATGTAGACCCCGGATAAAATAAAACTGAAGCATCTCTACTGTAAACTGAAACCATACATGTAATGACTACATCAGAGGCCTCAGCCTCAGGCGCAGGAATAGCATAGCATCGGGGCTGAGCCCCACCAATCTAAACATCTCTGGGTCGACCTACTGCGGGCTGACCTCTACCTCCTATAGCCTGTCCTCTACCTCTAACTGACTGGCCTCCACCTCTGGCACCTCGACCTCCACCCCTAGATGGCTGAGGGGTTGGGGTGCACCTGGTGCAAGAATCATAGCACGGGAACCCGGATGCTGAGAACTACCAGAAGTTCGGGGGAAATACCTAACAATGTGCCCTAGATCACCACAAGAGTAACAAGCCCTCTGCTGCTGAGACTGCTGGCCCTGAAACTGTCCCTATCGACCAAAATAACCACCCTGAAAGCTCTGAAGCGGCGGTGCACTGATAGGAGCTGGTGGTGCACTACGGGATAACTAGAGTGCTGACTGGAATGGTCTAGGAGGATGACCTCTGCCAAAAGAATCTCTACCTCCAGATGAGGCACCACTGAATCGGCCGAAATAACGAGGTCTCTTGTCAGACCTCTGACCACTGCCCGGTGATAAGACCATCTCAATATGCCTGGCCACATCGGCCTCCTCCTGAAATGAGATATCAATACTTGTCTCCCTGGCCATCTGAAGTCTAATAGACTGAGCTAGACCCTCAATAAACCTCCTCACCCTCTCACGATCAAAGGGGAGTATCATGGTAGCATGTCGGGCCAGAGGAATGAACCTAGTCTCATACTGTGTAACAGTCATAGATCCCTGTCGGAGGCGCTCAAATTGCCTCTGAAGATCCTCCCTCTGAGTAACTGGTAGAAACTTCCCCAAGAATAACTCGGAGAACTGAGCCCAAGTCAAAGGCGAAGACCCAGCTGGTCTGGTGAAGCAGTAGTCTCTCCACGAAGTCTTGGCGGTACCAGAAAGACGGAATGTAGCAAAATCAACTCCATTGGACTACACGATGCCCATGTTCCTAAGAACCTCATAGAAACTGTGCAAGAAATTCTGGGGATCCTCTGATGGTGCACCAGTAAATGTGGTGAAAAATAGCTTGGTGAACCGATCCAATTTCAAAAAATCATCGGCAGATATGGCTGCCCCCTCAACTGCCTGTGCCACAAAACCCGGCTGAGCTGCTCCAGCTGCCTGAGGTGCTGAAGTCTGGAACTGAGGAGCTAGCTGCTCTGGTGTGCGGGTAGCAGGAGTCTGGGTCCCTCCCCCAACCTGAGACGACGGCTGGTGCAGTAGGAAGAATACCAGCCTGAGCCACGCTTTCTATAAGGCCCACTAAACGGACCAGAGCGTCCTGAAGAGCTGGGGTGGAAATGAACCCCTCTGGGACCTGATCTAGTCCGATTAGAACTGCCCGGGTGGGAATCTCCTCAGCAACCTCCACCTGAGGATCCTCTACTGGGGTTGCTGCTCTGGGCTGAGCCCTGGCTCTGCCTTGGCCTCTAGCACGACCTCGGCCTCTAGTAGGAGCTACAACGGTAGGATCGGACTGTTGATCGTTAGATGAGGAAGCACGCGTTCTCGCCATCTGCGAGAGAATATAATAGAAACTCAATTAGCATTTTTGAACTCAAATCGCACAACAGAGAAGAAAATATTTGAAGTTATTTCCTAACTTTCCAGCCTCTAGGGGATAAGTACAGATGTCTCCGTACCGATCCCTCAGACTCTACCAAGTTTGTCCGTGAATTGTGAGACCTAAGACACCTAGTGCTCTGATACCAACTTGTTACGACCCGAAATCCTACCGTCGGGACCGTGATGGCGTCTAACGTTGAACCCGCTAGACAAGCCAATGTTCTGGTTAACATGTTTATTTCCTTATTATTGGGCATTTAACAAAAAAACGATAAGCGAGGCCAAGTTTAAATAACAATGTGGAAGCTATGAAATATAACATCTCAAGTATGTGATACTACAAAATCCTTAGTAACACCCCAGAACTGGTACCACAAATCCACGGACTGTCTAATAATACTAAAAATAAAGTCTGAATAAACAATACAACTGTCTCAGAAATACAAGAGAAGACAGAAAGAGAGGGAATGAGATAGGAGGTGACGCCAAGGCCTGCGGATGCCTGCAGGACTACCTCAGTGTCACCTGTGGACTAAAGGATACTCCCTAGATCACTGTCAACGGGATCCGGTGCCGTAATCTACACAACATAAAGAAGTGCAGGTGTAGCATCAATACAACCGACCCCATGTACTGAGTAAGTTCCGAGCCTAACCTCGGCGAAGTAGTGACGAGGCTAGGACACGAAAAATAATAAACACCTGTGCAATTCAATAATATATAACAAAAATAACGGCAGGAAGTAAACAATTAAGTACAAATACGGGAAAACATGTTGGGGTACAAAGGGGAAAACACTTATTGGGTAACAGAACATGGCAACCGTCTAAGTATCAAAATAACAACAGAGAACAAACAAGTGCACGACATCACCCTTGTTGCTTTACTCTCGTTCTCACCAAAACAAGTGCACGACATCACCCTTCGTGCTTTTACCTCACAATATCATGGCACAGCATTATCCTTCGTGCATTATCTCTCATATCATGGCACGTCATCACCTTTCGTGCTTTTAAAATCACAATATCGGCACGACATTAACCTTCGTGCTTTTAAATATAAAATCATGGCACGACACCACCATTCGGGCTTTACACTATCATCCTCACAATGCAATAAATAAATACACGGCATCACCCTTCGTGCTTTACACTCTTCCTCACCCAAACGATAACCAGAACAATTATTTGGCAAGGAATAACCACAATACAAATCATAATTTACAACATCCCGGCAACGGAACAATAACAGAAATATCACCGTCCCGATAAGGGACATACCTATAACCAATCTCACTGAATGTACAACATAATCAAATAATCATCAACTGAAAAACTAATCAACAGTGTTCACAACCAAGTGTTTCCAACAGTTGAATAATCTCCAAAATGAAATCTACTTCATAACACAGTGGATATCGAAGAAAAACACATATACCATAAGATATGACTCACGTGCATGCTTTACAACAAGGTATAGGTACTCGTCACCTCACATATACATTGAACATTATAATAACATGTAGCACATATGACTCAACACCTATTCCCTCAAGCTAAGGTTAGGCCAAACACTTACCTCGACTCCAAGAATCCAAATCAAGCCTCTAGCACCGTCTTTCCTTTCGAAACCCGACTCCAAATCAATAGTATCTAGACATAATTGACTCAGTAACATCAATAAATGCTTAACAATTCAATTCCAATGCTTAAATATAGAATTCCTAACTTTCTTTCCAAAATTCCAAAAATCGACCCCGGGCCCGCTTGGTCCAAACACGAGGTTAGGATCAAAACCCGATCACCCATTCACCCACGAGCCCGAATAAATAATTTTTTTTGAAATCCAACCCCAAAACGAGGTCAAATTCCCAAATAATAAAAAAGCCCTAACTCTACCCAAAACCCCAATTTTCTACGTTAATCACATGTTTTTAGGCCTAGAATCTAGTGGGTGTTGATGAAAATGGAAGAAGACGAGGTTAGGATTACATACCTATGAAGCTATGGTGAAGAGGTTCTTCAAAAATCGCCCAAGGAGGTGTGGAGAAAAAGAAGTATGAAAAATAGAGGAAATCCCGTAACTATTATGTTTTAGGGACTAAATAATAACTGGGCGGATTTTAGTCTATGCGATCACGAAGAAAGGTATGCGACCGCATAGTGCACTGGTTCCCTATGCTCCGCGATCGCGAACGAAGGACTGCGATCGCACAGAATCACTGACCCTTACCCTACGCGATCGCGAACAGAGAAATGTGATCGCACAACATGTCTACCCAGCCCCCCAGCTATCCTACCCTTCTATGCGATCGCAACTACACCAATGCGATCGCATAGTGCAACAGACCCTTCCCCCACTCACAGTGCTATGCGATCACGAATGTACTTATGCGATCGCATAGTGTTAAACACCAGACACCAGAAATGAAATTTACATCAGATTTTTCGATGTTTTCACACCCCGACACCTACCCGAAACTCACCCGAGCCCTCGGGGCTCAAAACTAAATATGCACACAACCTCAAAAACATCCTAAAGACCTATTCGAGTAAACAAATCACCAAAATAACATCATAAACATCAATTAAACCCCAAAATCAATGAAATTTCTCATAACTTCTTTAAACTTCAATTTTTCCATTTTTAGTCCGAATCACGCCAAACTGAGTCCGTTTCATACCAAATTTCACAGATAACACATATAAAATATATTGAATCTATTTCGGGCTCCGGAACCATAATACGGGCCCGATATCACAGGTTTCACATCAAATCTCATTTTCAAAAACCTTTATATTTTTCAGAAAATCTCGGACTTGGCACCTCGAAATTCGATTTCGGGCATACGCCCAAGTCCCATATTTTCCTACGGACCCTCCAAGACCGTCAAATCACGGGTCCGGGTCCGTTTACTAAAAATATTGACCAAAGTCAACTTTACTCAAATAATTAAAACAAAATCATCATTTTATCAATTTTCCACTTAACGGCTTCCCGGCTACACACCCGGGCTGCGCACACACATCGAGGTGAGATAAAAAGAGGTTTTCCCGACCTCGGAACACAAATTTAGCTAAAATTACACGGGATGACCTTTTGGGTCATCACAATGTACCACTACCTTGGTGCCTGCCTCAACCCATAAAGACTCTTATTCAATTTGCACACCATGTGTTTCTTTTTAGCTATTTCAAATCCTTCTGGCTTCTCCATATAAATCTCCTCCTTCAAATTTCCACGAAGAAATACAGTTTTCACATCCAACTGCTCCACTTCAAAATCTAGGCTAGCTCTTAAGCTCAAGATTATTCAAATAGAAGTCATTTTGACAACATGTGAGAAAATTTCATCAAAATCAATGCATTTCTTCTGTTCAAATCCTTTTAACCACCAATCGAGATTTGTATCTGACCAGCTTGTATTTTCCATAGTTTTGGAGTTTATAGATCCACCTCCACTTACTCGACATCATCATCAAGTTGCTCCCCCTGCTCTATAACCTTATCAGGTTTCTCCCCCTGCTCGGCAACCTCGCCGGTCCTAGTTTCTGCACTTGTGGGAATTTTAGAAGCAGAAGGAATGGTAACAATGTTAGGGATTATACCATTCTTGGCCTTTTCTCACATATCATCAGCAGTTTCAACTTCACTTTGTTGGAAGATTACATCTCTGCTTCTGATGACCTTCTTCTTTATAGGATCCCACAATATGTATCTGAACTCTTCATCTCCATATCCGATGAATATGAAGGGAATATATTTATCATCCAGCTTTGTTCTCTGCTCCTTTGGTACGAGTGTAAAAGCTCTGCAACCGAACACTTTCAAATGCAAGTAGGATACCTCCTTGTTGGTCCAAACTCTATATGGGATGTCAAACACCAACGAAACTGATGGACTCTTATGATCAGGTAACTGGCTGTCTGAACTGCTTCACCCCAGAATGACTTAGGCAAGTTAGCCATTCTAAGCATGCTTATCACCTTCTCAACAATGGTGTTATGCCATTGTGCTGTGGGGTTCCAGGAACTGTCTTTTTCATGCCTGATCCCGTGACTTGAGCAGTACTCTTCAAATTCTCTTGAAGTGTACTCACCTCCATTGTCACGTCGGAGACACTTTAGCTTTTGGCATGTGTCCCTTTCCACTAGAGCATGAAACTTCTGTAAAACTTGAAACACCTGATCTTTGATTTTCAAGATACAAACCCACAATTTTTGTGAAGCATTATCAACAAAATTAACAAAATATTTTTTATCACCCATCGATTCAATTTCCATTGAACCAGGAACATCAGAATATACCAAATCACATATATTCAATTTTCTTTCAGACGATGTTTGAAATGATACTATGTTGCTTACCAAATAAATAGTAGTCACAAGGTTTTGTAGTTGTACCTTTGGCAAAAGAGATGACTGATTTTCTGGAAAGAAGATGCAATCACTTCTCGCTCATATGAACCAATCTCTTGTGCCACAAATCTGCAGAAATCTCATCTTGTGTCGCGTTCAATTCACCTCAGCATATTTATGCATTTGTCCTGTACAACGTGCCACAAGAAACTCCCTTTGCAATCACCAATGATCCCTTGGTGAGTTTCCACTTTTGATTTGCAAAATATTTCTCGTATCCATCTCGGTCTAAAAAAATTTCTGAGATCAAGTTCATCCGCAAATTAGGTACATGTTGCACATCCTTTAGAACTATTGTGCATCCGATATTTTTCTTGATACAAATGTTACCAATCCCTGCAATATTTTAGTAACTTGTGTTACCTATTCTCACAGTGCCGAAATCACCTGCTACATATATGCAAAAAAGATCTCTTACTGGTGTGGCATGGTAAGATGCTGTTGTGTTAACCACCCATTCCGACTCTGGACATGCCAAGTGCATGCATTCTTCTCCGTTATTTATGAAGAGAACAACATTATCATTATTTTGCACTGTCACAGTTCTGTTGTCGTCATTTTTCTGGCCACTGCTTTCACCTTTGTCCTTTCTTATATTTGGGCAATCTCTTTTGAAGTGACATGATTGATCGTAATTGTAGTAATTTCTAGATTTTGATTTGGATCGGTTATTGGACTTCCTACGACCTCTGGATCTACCATAATTTCTAGAAATCCTTTGGTAACTCCTGCCTCTACCTTCTGTGATGAGAGACTGTCCTTGATTTTCAAGCTTCTTCTCATCTTCTCATTTAGTAGAAGAATCGATGTGCCATCTTTTAACTTAATGGTGGTCTTACCGCGCATGATGGTTGTTGCCAAATTATCGTACTAAGATGGCAACGAGTTTAAGAGTAAGATGGCTTTATCTTATATTTACTCCGAGGTTGGCGAGATGTGTGATTATCCCGTTAAACACATTTAAATGTGACAAAAAAATTGTACGTTCACCCATGTGTAGGGCGTATAACTCCTTCTTCAGTTATACTTTATTTGCCAGTGTTTTGGACATGTATAGGATTTCAAACCTTTTCCAAATACCATATGCGGTATCTTCATCAATGATGTTATTTACCACATCATCTGATAAGTGCAACCTGATTGCACTAGCATCCGTTTCATCCAAGTCGGTCCATTCCTCAGCTTTCATGGTATCATGCTGCATCAACATCTAGTCCCTTGTGTTATCCCTGTTGAATGAGAAGATCCCTTATCCTTCTTTGCCATGTTTAGAAACTACTATCTCCGTTGAATTTTGTTGCCTCGTACTTTACTCTAGACATGTTTTTAGTATAGTACTATCGACCGGGAATAATATTTCTGTGTACGAGCAAAACCAGTGCTCTATTACCAGTTGTTGGGAATAAACCCCCCACAAGAATAATATTCATGATAATAAAGGTGGAATAATAATGCAGCACAGAGATACGTAATCAATAAGAATAAGAGAGTGACTACGACACCAAGATGTTTACGTGGAAAACCTTCTGAATAAGGGGGAAAAAATCGCGACCCCGAGAGGAGCAACTGAGATCACTATAATAAGAAATTTTACACTTTGTAGGCCCGAGTAAAATACTACAAAGACCACTACAACGCTCAAAAGAAATAACTCTCTTTTGATATTCCCACGTCACAACAATATCGCTCACACTCTATTTTCTTCACATATACCCTGTCCAGGGGCGGATATAGGGGGGCGGAAGGGGGTTCAGGAAGGGGGTTCCCGAACCCCCTTAGCCGAAAAAATTGCACTGTATATGTAAGGCAAAATCTTTTTTTTACTTTTATATATTAAGTTTTGAACCCCCTTAACACAACCCAAAAGTATAGCTTAGTGGTCAAGGGGGTTCAAAACCTTTCTAAGATCATAGGTTCAATTCCCCCCAGCTACAATCATTTTTAACTTTTTTCTTGAACCCCCTTCGTAAAGATCCTGCCTCCGCCACTGACCCTGTCTATGATGACTCATTCTTTCTTTCTCTCTTTTGTTGGTGTCATGAAAGAAGTGAAAGAGCTCTCTGATGCGAGGCTAGAATTCATGGTTTAACATGTTATATGCCCTACATTTTATATGCGTTAATGATAAAAATACACTTTTTATGTTCTTAATGGAGTTTATTTCATGTGTAGGTGAATTGGAGATGGAAACCGAGCTAAATGGATGCAAATACATCGAAAATACACTTGCGAGGCGAAGAGG